>LBNU01030875.1:102364-123524 GCA_014162995.1 Artemisia annua | reverse complement strand
CCATAAGTCCAAATAACCATAGCCGCAAATCCAATACGTCCAATACAAGTTCACAAGTCATAATATAAGTCATCAAAGCGGATACCAAGTCCGTCATCCAAATTAAATTAACTTTAACAATTTTACATTTTAATTTCATAGTTATTATTCCGTATTAATATTTACCGTTTAAAACTAGTAATAATAATAATAAGGTTATAATAATAACAATAACCATCCGAGACTAAAAACCAATCCCGACAAAACATAACCAAAACCAAATCCGAAACAAACATCACAATCCCATGTTCTCGCCTCAACCAATATACCAATTCTAATCCTAAACCCGTCAACTAACCTAAATAACAACATATACATTTCGCAACAACCTTCGGCTTAACCAAAACTCATCCAATCCAAATACCATTAACTCAAGTCACTAACAACAACAATAATAACAAAATATACCACTCACCACCACCACCATGACTCGGTGGTGGTGAGTCGTGGCTGTGGAGACCCTAACCAACCAAACGGACCTCAAAATAAAATCAAAACAACCAAATGTTACTCCCACTCGCTACCAAACTCAACCAAACATCAATTAAACACCAAATCTCACCGAGTCACCGAGTTGACTCGGTGAGTTCGACCGAGTCGCGACCTCAACGAACCCAAAACAAGATTTCCACATGGTTTTTATTATTAAAACACTTTTTAAAACATTATTAATAAAAAGAAATCAAAACCCANATAACAACATATACATTTCGCAACAACCTTCGGCTTAACCAAAACTCATCCAATCCAAATACCATTAACCCAAGTCACTAACAACAACAATAATAACAAAATATACCACTCACCACCACCACCATGACTCGGTGGTGGTGAGTCGTGGCTGCCGAGACCCTAACCAACCAAACGGACCTCAAAATAAAATCAAAACAACCAAATGTTACTCCCACTCGCTATCAAACTCAACCAAACATCAATTAAACACCAAATCTCACCGAGTCACCGAGTTGACTCAGTGAGTTCGACCGAGTCGCGACCTCAACGAACCCAAAACAAGATTTCCACATGGTTTTTATTATTAAAACACTTTTTAAAACATTATTAATAAAAAGAAATCAAAACCCAATCGGAATTAATAAAAACGAAAATTAGGGTTTGGTTTTATTTAGGTTTTTATTACTAAAACGTGTTTAAAAAGGGTGGGGGAAGGCTCGGTACCAAGAAACTCGACGGAAAGTGGGTTTGGCCGAAAAATAACGACGGTCGAATCTTTATTTTGGAGATTGGGGGCGCGTGCGTGAGTTTCAAGACAAATAGGTTNCGAGTTACCGAGTTGACTCGGTGAGTTCGACCGAGTCGCGACCTCAACGAACCCAAAACAAGATTTCCACATGGTTTTTATTATTAAAACACTTTTTAAAACATTATTAATAAAAAGAAATCAAAACCCAATCGGAATTAATAAAAAACGAAAATTAGGGTTTGGTTTTATTTAGGTTTTTATTACTAAAACGTGTTTAAAAAGGGTGGGGGAAGGCTCGGTACCAAGAAACTCGACGGAAAGTGGGTTTGGCCGGAAAATAACGACGGTCGAATCTTTATTTTGGAGATTGGGGGCGCGTGCGTGAGTTTTAGGGCAAACGGTTTGCGGGGATGAGTCGGGGATGTCCCGATCTACAAGATGGTATGGGTGGTGTAAGTGGTGGTTGCCGGAAAATTTTCCGGTGGCCGGAATATGTGAACGCCGGCGTAAGGTGGTGGCCGCCGGTTTTAGAGAGAGAGAGAAGAGAGAGGAAGTAGGGTTTATGTGTGTTTTTGTGTTTGTAAAGAAAATGAGGTAAGGGTGTTGAGGGGTATTTATAGGTGAAGTCCTTTGGGTGGGGTTTAGCTAATTTCTTCATAAAACGGTTCGGGACTCGAATGACTTAGCAAACGGACTCGAAAAATTATAAAACTTGCGCCATCGTTCTCGAAATAGTTTTTCCAATAAAATCAAGCATAAACTTCATAGTTTTTCTCAAACTCATAATAAATCAAATAATTTGGCAAGTAACAACATATTCGGCTTTTCTAGGTTGTGCTGAGCTAATCTACAAATGAATTCTCGTTCCTAATATATCTCACGCTTTTTAAATCAAATTTAACATGCTTTAAAGTTTTAAAACGTTTCAGGCTCTAAAAATAGAAGTTTGGCTAGGATTAGGTTTTAGGAAAAATACCAGATGTTACATATTCTCCCACCCATTCCTACTCTTCCACTCTTTCGTTATCTCCTACTCCTCCATACTTCCCTATTTCATCCCTTGCCTTCCTTCTTTTCTTTTCACTCCTTCCTACAAAAATCCATCCTTCCACTTCCTCCTATCCTTTCGTTTCTTTCCTTCGTCATTTTTCACTCTATGTTCCCCTACTCTATACTCTCTCTACCTCATCCTACAATGTTCTAAGAGTTAGAACTTGTACTTCTCGTCATTTCACAATATTCTATTAGTTAGATCTTGAAAGAATATCTGTGTCAAACTTTAATCCTCATTATGTTCGACTATGATATTATACCATCTTGCCTTGCAAAAGTTGCAAGAATGAGATCGTTGACTTCCGTCACTCTAGTCATAACATGGGATGAAATCAGGCAACTAGTTGCTAACAAGGTGACTGTAGAACTAGAAAGCCGAGATACCAATATGACTAAAACATCGATAAAACTCTCTAGCCAGTGGGCCCCTAACCCACAGGGTAAAACAAACATTGTACATTTCATAATGTTTTCCCAACTTCACTCAATTACGACGAAACTCAATGGGACACGAAATACACCTAAACCTTTAACTTTACCTTACTTTTATTTATACTCACTTTTATTATTTACCTTCACTTTTAAATATATATAAATAATAATAATAATAATAATAATAATAATAATAATAATAATAATAATAATAATAATAATAATAATAATAATAATAGAAATATATATATATATATATATATATATATATATATATATATATATATATATATATATATATATATATATACACACACACTAAACTGCCCCACCCCTTTTGTTTTAACCCTACTTGTACACTTTATCTCTCTCTCCCACGCCTATTAAATGCCTGTCTTCTACCTCTCTCTTCTGCGATGCCGACCTCCACCATCCTGCTATAAACCCACGTCTGATTCGACAGTGATGACATCAAAGCTCCAAATCGGTCCCCATGGTACTTGAAGCCAGGGCCTGAATCTCTTTTTGTCTCACTTCACGGTCAACTAGCTACAACAAGAAGATGATGCATCATGAAGGCGATGGTTACCCGTTTCGGCTATAGGGCTGGCTGATGTCAAGGATGGACGAGTCAAACTAGTTCTCTTTTCAATCATTTTATTTCGATTCGAGGCACAAGAGCGCCACCACTCTTCACACACACTCTAAACATCACAAACACAAATTTTTGGGTTCGAAGGATTGGTGGTGAGTTCCTGCTGGGTTTCGGATCGATATCGGGTTGTATTGGCTTTGTTTCGTTTTCCTACCGATCGACTCACTGTTGTAAGGTTTTCATTTATTTCTTTTCCTTATTGAATATGGTGTTATTGATTTTTATTTAAAATTGTTGGTTTGGGTATTAAGATGAATCGGTTATGATTTTTTTATCAAAGTATCGGTTATGATTAATCTTATCATTTTGTTACCAATCGACTTAATTAAATTTGGGATTGAATCGGTCAATTAAATATTTTCTTTTCTCTCTATTACTGATCGATTGAATATATTTATGATGAATTGGTTGATGCTAAAATGAAACCTGGTGTGGTATAGTTCTTTTAAACCGATTTAAAACTAAAGTGTTGTTGAATTAAAACTTGTGTGGCACTTATTAAAAACCGATTGGCATATTAGCTGAAGTTGTGCTCGTTTTGATTTTTGCTTATTTTGGTTTCGTTATAATGTTTGGTTCTAGCTTATTTTGAGTCCCCCTTGCGACGCCCCACACCGAGAGGTCTCAGGTTCGAGCCTCGGTGTGGCCAAATTCACTCCTCAATAGTTGTGTTTCCCTTTTGATAACAGTGGTATATAAGTCTACGTCTTGCCTCTCTTTTTCTTTTCTTCTCTTAGCTGCTATTCTTATGACACCACCACCACCGAGAGGTCCCGAGTTCGAGCCTCGGTGTGGCCAACTTACTCCTCATTAGTTGTGTTTCTTGGTGTACATAAAAGAGTTAGGAATTTTGTTGGTAAAGCTTACTGCATAATCAAGCAGTAGGTTAAAAAGTTGTTTTGTAATTGGGCTAGCAAAAATTAAGTCATAGTGAAAAAGCCCACCAACTAAAATTGTTAGGGTGCGTTTTAATAAAAACAGATACATACAAATTATTAGAGATACCAAATTTACAATGTAACAAATAAAATAGTGTAACGTATACTCAAATCATCATTATAATCGGGTCACGACTACTTGTTTTCCTCAACTTAGTTCACGACTCACTCGACTTATTTACTTACGACATACCTTAAAACTTATTAAACATACTTTATAAACATATTTTAAGCAAATCTTAATCTTTGAATCATTAGTTATTATTTCATACAATGATACTAAGCTGAGTTTATTTTAATAATACAACAACGGTATATTATTCATTATGACACCTAGTCACCACGTACAAGCTAAAACAATACACAGATTATACCCGATTTTCTAAAGTCCTATACACTTATAACTTATAAGAATATTTTTAATATAAACTCTTTTAATAAAGTCATTACTTAAAATATAATTTTAATTTACTTTTGCCATCAAATTTGATTTTGACATTTTTTTATCGGAATTCGTCTATTATATGTGCTTACTTCCCATACCTTGTCTTTCGGTTATCGAAGAACCAAAGACTTATTCGTCTGATACTTTTTATTATTTGGTCATGTATACTTAAGCACTTTCGAAAGCCAACGCTAGCCAATATTTACCAAACTATTTTAAACTTAGATACTGCCACACAAGCAACAATAAAACAAACGTATTAAACTTATTTAAACTACGAGCTAAGACATTCCATACTATGATAGGTCGCGTGTCGGTACTGCGCATTCATATTGTTTGACTTTACCCTATTCAGACAGCTTTACTTGAGGTGAGTATACACGAACCCCCTTTTTACCATTTTACTTATTTGGGGTGGAATGCATGAACTTAAACTTAAACTATATTGTTTGAACTTTATGACATATATTTGAACCCTTTTGATTTGTTTGAACTCTTTGACATATTTTGAACTCTTTTGACCTTTATAAGGTCACTTGAACTTTTAAACTTGACTTAAAATCTTGGACTTAATTATGAATTTATGACTTGTTTGAACTTCATGAACGGTACGTTCTTTACCTAAAGTCTCCTATGTTCGGAGCAGTCAAATTTAAGTCTCCCTTGTTCAGAGCAGTGCCGAGTCTCCCCTGTTCGGAGCAGTCTTAATTGATAGTATATAATAGTTGTTATGATGTGCTGTCCATATAAACAGTACATTCGCATTGTTAGTTCCCGATTGGTTTGCGGTTCGCACTGCAATTTATACGTACCGTTCGTACGGCCTCCTTGTGTGGGGCAGTAGGTAGTATGGATAACGCTATTAGAGGTCGGCCAACCTCTCGTTCCCCTGTCTACGGAATGCATATTATTTACTTTTGGGGCATTGCCGCATACTTTATTATATACGAGGCATCATTATTGTGTAATGTCTTTCTCAAAAGGATTCTATATTATCTAAAACCTGTGTACTCACCAACTATTTTCATAGTTGACCCATTTTCTCATGCATTTCAGGTGATCGTTGATTAAGAAGTCTATTGAATAAAGCAGTCCTCACGAGTCATCATTAGTCATTATGTAATGAAATGCTATCTTTTGAAAACTAAATTTATATTATTGCCGAGGTCGGCTTGAATGACATTGTAATGTTGTACGTTTCCTTAAATTTTAATTATGGTATTGTACTATATCCCTTTGGCTATGTATATTGAATGCGTCGCACCTCGCGTTTCACCTTCACCGGGGTGTGACAGATTGGTATCAGAGCCTAAGGTTATAGTGAATGCCGGATTTTCTAAAATAAAAATCGCAACTATATCCAAAATAAAGTTTTCTTAAAACACTAAACATAATACGAGTTGACTAGTCTGAGCATTGCATCGTTACTCCTAAATTATGCATGGCCGGTACCCTATGCCTAATTCATGAAGAATCATGGAGTGAAAGGAGTAGTAATCTTGGATTATGTTTTGTCGGATCGTAGTAGTCTAATCACCTGAAATTGCATCGGTTGTGTGTGTGTGCATTTCATGTTTGTGCATTTATATGTGTGCATTTTGAACCATAGTCAGACATTCATTATTAGCTTTGAGCATGCCTTGTTCCTATCACTCTGACCTTGTTTTGTTACACTATGTTTTGACTAGGCTTGATAGTCACTAAGTACTTTTGTCATGACATGCCTCTTTTCTATTTTCGGTATGATGAGTCTTTGTAAAAAAAAATTTTGTTCCGATTACGTTAGTTACAGTCCATAGACCTGCGAAACCTTCACCTACTACCGTCTTATATCCACCTACTTATCAAGGCCCTTACATGTGACGGATCTTGAGGATTAGAACCTCTGAACCCTCGAAAGTGGCTTATCAGGCATCGCCTTTCCATCCCTTACGACAATTAGATACTATAATTTAGGAAGACGTGATATCCGGCCTTAATGACAACATTGGTGGCATCGTTCATGACGTTGTAATGATTCTTGTGCTCTGAGCATAATTCTAAGCATAACGTCATTTTCTCGCTCATATCTCTAGACCACATATTCTTTTCAGACTATTGACCACTTCGTCATAAACAGTCAAATTTTTGGATTACTCATGAAATTCTTTATCCAAGTATTCACCTAGTCTAACTTCAAGCAACTCATCTTCCCTTTATTGATGACTTTACCTACCTTTATTAAATATAAGAGAGTTGCAGGTGCTGAAATGTTTACAGACAAATTTAAATTCTGATCAAGACCGAAGACGAAACGATTAACTTTTCCTTGCTCGTCACATGTCTATTAAACGTCATAAACCTTAGTTGAATTTCTAGCCTTCTCGCTAATCTAAACCACCACTATTCGTAGATTTGATTTGGCTTCGACAATTCCAAACTTGAGCCAAACCTTCAAGAGACCTCCTCTTAAGAATGTTGAAATCTTCCTGTCCTAACAACTTGTTTCCTAGCTTGATCTAGTGACAGTTATTGACTGATAAGTTACGAAAATCAAGATAGACTCAAGTTGTTACTCAATCTATTAAACTTAAACTCGTGACCGTTCTTGGGGTCATGAGATGAAGATAAAATCCACCAACTAAAGGTCACTTGAGGGCAAAGCTCGAGAATGGGAGAGTTGTCCATCGAATCTAACCACGAGAACGTACGCCAGCAGACTGAGCGAACTGAATCTCGAGGACGAGATTCCTTTTAAGGTTGGCAGACTATAACAACCCGTAAATTTTCACTATATTATTTTAATAATATTATTATTTATTTTCATCGAAAATTTTAAATTTCGTGTTTTCTGATATTTATCTCGCACACACCACCACACGCGTACCGAAACTACTTTAGTAACGGCATAAATCCAATATCTATAATCTGAAATCAATACTTGTGTTTTATATTGCTTTTATAATAACGTCCGCATAAATTGTATTTCCGTGCTCGCGTCAACCTAGAAAAACTCAATTACGACGAAACTCAATGGGACACGAAATACACCTAAACCTTTAACTTTACCTTACTTTTATTTATACTCACTTTTATTATATACCTTCACTTTTAAATATATATAAAAAATAATAATAACAATAATAGAAAATATATATATATATATATATATATATATATATATATATATATATATATATATATATATATATATATATATATATATACACACTAAACTGCCCCACCCCTTTTGTTTTAACCCTACTCGTACACTTTATCTCTCTCCCACGCCTATTAAACGCCTGTCTTCTACCTCTCTCTTCTGCGATGACGACCTCCACCATCCTGCCATAAACCCACGTCTGATTCGACAGTGATGAAAACAAAGCTCCAAATCGGTCCCCATGGTACTTGAAGCCAGGGCCTGAATCTCTTTTTGTCTCACTTCACAGTCAACTAGCCACAACAAGAAGATGATGCATCATGAAGGCGATGGTTACCCGTTTCGGCTATAGGGCTGGCTGATGTCAAGGATGGACGAGTCAAACTATTTCTCTTTTCAATCTTTCTATTTCGATTCGAGGCACAGGAGCACCACCACTCTTCACACACACACTCTAAACATCACAAACACAAATTTTTGGGTTCGAAGGATTGGTGGTGAGTTCCTGCTGGGTTTCGGATCGATATCGGGTTGTATTGGTTTTGTTTCGTTTTCCTACCGATCGACTCACTGTTGTAAGGTTTTCATTTATTTCTTTTCCTTATTGAATATGGTGTTATTGATCTTTATTTAAAATTGTTGGTTTGGGTTTTAAGATGAATCAGTTATGATTTTTTAAGCAAAGTATCGGTTATGATTAATCTTATCATTTTGTTACCAATCGACTTAATTAAATTTGGGATTGAATCGGTCAATTAAATATTTTCTTTTCTTTCTATTACTGATCGATTGAATATATTTATAATGAATTAGTTGATGCTAAAATGAAACCAGGTGTGGTATAGTTCTTTTAAGCCGATTTAAAACTAAAGTGTTGTTGAATTAAAACTTGTGTGGCACTTATTAAAAACCGATTGGCATGTTGGCTGAAGTTGTGCTCCTTTTGATTTTTGCTTATTTTGGTTTCGTTATAATGTTTGGTTCTAGTTTATTTTGAGTCCCCCTTGCGCCGCCCCACACCGAGAAGTCTCAGGTTCGAGCCTCGGCATGGCCAAATCCACTCCTCAATAGTTGTGTTTTCCCTTTTGATAACAATGGTATATAAGTCTACGTCTTGCCTCTCTTTTTCTTTTCTTCTCTTAGCTGCTATTCTTACGACACCACCACCACCGAGAGGTCCCGAGTTCGAGCCTCGGTGTGGCCAACTTACTCCTCATTAGTTGTGTTTCTTGGTGTACATAAAAGAGTTAGGAATTTTGTTGGTTAAGCTTACCGCATAATCAAGCAGTAGGTTAAAAAGTTGTTTTGTAATTGGGCTAGCAAAAATTAAGTCATAGTGAAAAAGCCCACCAACTAAAATTGTTAGGGTGCGTTTTAATAAAAACAGATACATACAAATTTTTGGAGATACAAAATTTACAATGTAACAAATAAAATAGTGTAACGTATACTCAAATCGTCAATATAATTGGGTTACGACTACTTGTTTTCCTCAACTTAGTTCACGACTCACTCGACTTACTTACTTACGACATACCTTAAAACTTATTAAACATACTTTATAAACATATTTTAAGCAAATCTTAATCTTTGAATCATTAGTTAATATTTCATTCAATGATACTAAGCTGAGTTTATTTTAATAATACAACAACGGTATATTATTAATTATGACACCTAGTCACGACGTACAAGCTAAAACAATACACAGATTATACCTAATTTTCTAAAGTTCTATACACTTATAACTTATAAGAATATTTTTAATATAAACTCTTTTAATAAAGTCATTAGTTAAAATATAATTTTGACATACTTTTGGCATCAAATTTGATTTTGACATTTTTTTATCGGAATTCGTCTATTATACGTGCTTACTTCCCGTACCTCGTCTTTCGGTTATCGACGAACCAAAGACTTATACGTTTGATACTTTTTATTATTTGGTCATGTATACTTAAGCACTTCCGAAAGCCAATGCTAGCCAATATTTACCAAACTATTTTAAACTTAGATACTGCTACACAAGCAAGAATAAAACAAACATATTAAACTTATTTAAACTACGAGCTAAGACATGCCATACTATTATAGGTCGCGTGTCGGTACTGCGCATTCATATTGTTTGACTTTACCCTATTCAGACAGCTTTACTTGAGGTGAGTATACACGAACCCCCTTTTTACCGTTTTACTTATTTGGGGTGGAATGCATGAACTTAAACTTAAACTATATTGTTTGAACTTTATGACATATATTTGAACCCTTTTGATTTGTTTGAACTCTTTGACATATTTTGAACCCTTTGCATATTTTGAACTCTTTTGACCTTTATAAGGTGACTTAAAATCTTAGACTTAATTATGAATTTATGACTTGTTTTGAACTTGATGAACCATACGTTCTTTACCTAAAGTCTCCTATATTCGGTGCAGTCAAATTTAAGTCTCCCTTGTTCGGAGCAGTGCCGAGTCTCCCCTGTTCGGAGCAGTCTTAATTGATAGTATATAATAGTTGTTATGATGTAATGTCCGTACAAACAGTACATTCGCATTGTTAGTCCCCGATTGGTTTGCCGTTCGCACTCCAATTTATATGTACCGTTCGTACGGCCTCTTTGTGTGGGGCAGTAGGTAGTATGGATAGCGCTATTAGAGGTCGGCCAGCCTCTCGTTCCCTTGTCTACGGAATGCATATTATTTTCTTTTGGGGCATTGCCACATACTTTATTATATACGAGGCATCATTATTGTGTAATGTCTTTCTCAAAAAGTTTCTATATTATCTAAACCTGTGTACTCACCAACTATTTTCATAGTTGACCCGTTTTCTGATGCATTTAAGGTGATCGTTGATTAAGAAGTCTTTTGAATAAAGGAGTCGTCACGAGTCATCATTATTTATTATGTAATGAAATGGTATCTTTTGAAAACTAAATTTATGGTTTAATTTCCGAGGTCAGCTTGAATGAAATTGTAATGTTGTACGTTTCCTTAAATTTTAATTATGGTATTGTACTATATCCCTTTGGCTATGTATATTGAATGCGTCGTACCTCGCGTTTCTGCCTTCGGCGGGGTGTGAAAACTCCCGACCTAGCTACCAAGGCTATCGAAACACTATTGAGCTCAACCAAGGAGCCAACGTGTCTCCTTTGCGATCCGACACCATCCGGTTGGTGCAAAGAGGATGTGCATTCCATGGACTTCGTTCCGAAGATCCTAACCAACATCTCAAGGATTTTCTTAAAATTGTTGATTCCATAGACCTTGATGTTTCCACTCGAGAGACGACACGATAGCGTCTCTTCCAATTCTCTCTACGTGACCAAGCTAGTCAATGGCTTGATCGTTTACCTGCGGGATCCATCACATCTTGGGATGATCTCACCTCTCGTTTCCTTGCTCAATTTTTCCCACTGGGGAGAACTACCAAGTTAAGGAATGACATCTTGAATTTCCAACAACTTTAAGGTGAAACTCTTTACAAAGCATTGACTCGACTCAAAGACTTACTCCAAAAAGTCCCTCATCATGGTTCTTGGTTCAAATCTTCTTTGACCATGTCGATTACCTCACCAAGCCTGCGATTGATCGAGCAGCAGGCGGCAAATTGCGGGAAAAGGATGCCAGGGAATCATGGGATATCATTGATGAACTTGCCTTCTTTGGCAGCGAATCTTGGGAAGATCCCCCATGATGAAACCATAGTCGTCATGGAAATTTCGTCGCCCAACAAATTATCTCACCTCTTGGAAGAGAATCTCTGTGAACATGAGAAAATGAAAAGCGAAAAAGACCCTTGAGTTCAAATCGAGCAACAGCTAACTCTATTTCAAGCAAGAAAGATGCACCTTTATCTGAGTCACCTCTCAGAGAGAATGCGGAATCTTTCGAAAATATGCTCGACCTTCCTCACCACCTCGCGACCTTATCCTGGAAATTAATACCGAATGAGAGAATATATGTCGTCCCTTTCTGAAAGATTGGCAAAATTCGAAGAAGCCTTCCATAGAAAAAGGGAGGAAATGCAAGAGAAGATGGCTGAGATGATGAGTCTATTAAAGGAGTAAAAGAAGACGAAGACTCCGGAAAAGTATTGGTTAGGAAAGAAGGCAACACTCCCATCACCAAGTTTGTTAATTCTATATCCGTTGTCCATGAAGGCAATAATGAGGAGGAGAAAACAACCCTTAGTGCACAAACAATTGAGGAACCACCTAAGTCTCAACCACTAGGGTATTATCTAAAGCATAGTATTAATGAGAAAACTATAACTAACTGGATAAGGGACGATAGACGTAACTACTCATCTAAAAAGGTCTCTAAAGAAAAAAAAGAAGAGGATAAATATGATACGTTACCTGGAGGACCAGTGTACGGGAGGCTACTTAAGCGGAGTATGGCTAAGAAGCAAAAGGATTATGGGAATTTCGAGATACCCGTGTAGCATAGGGGAATTAAAATATTTACATGCTTTGGCCGACCAAGGGTCGGAGGTAAACCTGATGCCTTTATCAATTTATTCCAAGTTAACCAATGAGACACCGACCACTACCCACGTTAGGCTCTCCTTTGCTAGTCACTTTTACGTGTACCCTTTAGGAATAGCAGAAGATGTGTTAGTTAACGTAGCAAGTTTCATATTTCCCGTTGATTTCGTGAGGATTGATGATAGAGAGAGAGTATATGCCAATAATTCTTGAAGCACCGTTTCTTACTACGGCAAGGGCAGTCATCAAGTGCGAAAAGGGAATAATAGAATTCAAATCAAGGCAAAAGAGAATTCGTTTCCACAAGACCCCATGATATGTAAGAGAAAGTACGCTGAAAAGTAAACTTGGGAACGATTTTGATGTACCTCGTGATCATGTTCGAGAGAAAATCCTTGCATGGGAGGCGAGGAATAAGAGCTACAAAGAAATTGAGATTGGGAAGTGTAAAGGTAGAGATAGGAACTCTGTGGAGGTTGAGATAGAGTGCAATCAGCAGATTAGGAGTCCTGTCAAGTTTATGAAATGAGATTTGGTACTTTTAAGCCAATCAGGGATAAAATTACCTCCTGATAAACTAAAATCTTGGTGGTATGGACCATTCACAATCAAAAGCATATGTCAAAACGGGGCAGTAGTCCTGATTAATAAAAAAGGTGGAAAGATGACTGTGAATGTCGAACGATTGAAACATTACCACAATGATAGAAAGGGCTTTATCAACAACGGCTACATCATTTTACATGATGAAGTCACGTAGTAGGGAGTGACTTTGAGTCTAGCTACAAGACTCGTAAATAAAGAAAAACGCTTTTTGGGAGGCAACCCAAGCTTTATTTTGTTTGTTTGTTTGTTTATTTGTTTTTATTTGCTTCCGTATGTATGTTTCATTCTTATTGTTTATTGTGCATGCATCAAATAAAAATTGTGAAAATGCATTATTTTACCTTTAACCTCGTCTTAATTACATATAAAGGTATTTTGCAAAAGATAAGTGTAAGGGAAGCTCATATTTGTTTATTAGAACAGATTGAACATGAACGATAACAATAAGATATGAACACGCATATTAGTATTTGTTTGCGTCAAATGCTTGTATCTAGTCACAATGATTGTTTTGCAGAATTTCCAGGTATTAAAACTTAGATTTTTCCAGAAAGTTTCCGGAAACAAAATATAAAGAATTCTGTCAGATGTTTTATGACGATGTCAAGGTTAAAACCTGACGGCGTCAGAAGTTATTTTCTGAAAATTTTTCCACATTTTGTTTTTCTGCTGGAATTGTAAAGTTTCGTAAAGTCTTTAATTTTTTAAATTCCAGGAATCTGCAAACATTTATTTTGCAAGCATTATATCTTACTTTTCTTTCTAGGATTTACTTTTATATAGAGTTTACCGCCGATTTTATGCGAGGTTTCGTGTTTGTTTTCTTGGTTGTTTAACAGGTTATATTGGACAAGAAGATGATTATATTTCTAGAGTGATGCTTTGCATGTTCATTTTCTTGGAGGAGGATCTAACCATTTTAGCATATTGTCCATAACGAACGAATCAGGGGAGTATTAGTTTCTTTCATTTTCATTTAACTTTACTTTTACATATTTTAGTTTGAACATTGGGGACAATGTTCGACTTAAGTGTAGGGGTAAATTGGGATACCTTAGAAACTACAACTTCGCTTGATTTTTGTTTTGTTTAATAGTAGACATGTAATAAAACTATGAGAAATACTTGTTAGGGTAACTTTGGCACCAAATTTAAAATTTTTTGCAACATATAGGAGTGAAACTTTAGTCTTAATAAGCGTCTCATGGATAGGAGTTTATGACTAGCACAAAAACCGTACCATCAAAAATTTTCACCCCAAATATGTGAGGTTCGCCTTTAGATTTGTTAGGAAAAAGCATTCATTATTAGTGCTTGAGAGTGTACGGGTAGTCCTTAGATTCTATAACTTGCGTTTGCGATGCATCCCGAGACCGCTAGTGAGACTACATTCATGTAGTTAGGATTTACTACATGATAAGAGGCATTAGGATAAACTTTGTTTTAAACCTGTATCATAATTACGTTGACTTCATTGGTCAAGTAATTTTCCCACACCTTTGCATTGTACTCATTTTTAGTACATGATACCCCTAGTACACCCCTCAGAGCCTATACTTTTCGTTTCTTACTTTAAGCATTTCACTTAAAGGAAGAATTTGTTTACAATCCACCCCCAGATGCACACCCAAATCGCCTTAGTCTACCTTGTATGCACTCATCTTTAGTGCATTATTGTTATTTGTTTAAACCCTTAGTTAATTGTCTAATTGATTACATGGTTGCTAAGTCGGGTCATATCTTGTACATATTGTTTTGGGACGATTGGAACTTATGTGAAAAGTACTAGTGTTATGGAGTAATGGGAAAGAACATCATTTATTACCCCATTATACGCGTTAATGTTTTAAAGTACTCCAAATGTTTCGATTATCTTAATTCGAGTCTCTATTTTCAATTATGTAAAAGTTCAAGTGTAAGGGGAGAACGAGCCCCCTTGATGTATTATTTTGGATGGTAGGGCAAGAAAAAAAATTGAAAAACAAGAAATATTGAAAAAAATAAAAATAAAAAAGTTAGAAAAAGAAAAGTGGAAAAAACATACGGACTACCATCCCGTTCCTTTTATTTCTATTCATATTTATGTTGGTCATAGTTAGTTTAAGTTGAGTCGAGGCCTGGCTTAGCAACGCCTCCTTGTACAAGTAATTGACTAAGACAATTGACTTGCCACCAGTAAAATATCCCTTATCCAAAAAACCATGTTTTCCATATCCCTACACCTAACGTTATAACCCTTTGAAAGACCTCTTTGATAGTTTATCGTTGTGGAAGTTTTGATCTTTTCCCAAGCCTATGGTAATTTATGTGCTATGACAGGTAGTGAGAGATATTTTCCGTTTCCATTTGTGATATATATATTTATAACACCGAGACTTGAAAGTATCCAAACACTTATTTTGAGGTGCTAGTGTACAATTTCCGTGCTTATTTTGACTAGGGTAGAATGATCATTTGTTGTAATTACGTTTATATTAATGTTAAATGACCCCTAACTTGTATTTTGATTGGTATAAAAGCTCATTTGCTTGAGGACAAGCAAATCCAAAATGTAAGGGTATTTGATAAGGATTTATTTGATACGTTTTTAGGGGGTCATTTAAGCCCTAAATCGTATTTTTATGATCAAATATTACCTCAAATTGTTTCTTTTTTCATTTTAGGTACTTGGGACGTGATTTCTGGAATATGGAGCATTTTGGAGCATTTCGGACGTTTTTATGCTAAAGAATGAAGAAAACAAGAAAACCAAGAAAAGTCTGGTTTTTACACCTGACGGCGTCAGGCTTTGGATACTGACGCCATCACCTTATGCTGAGAAGTTATGGATTTTTACACTAGACGCTCCAGAAAAGAAGTTGGAAGTTTGCACCTGACGGCGTCAGGTGCATTTTGGTTGAGGCCGTTTGGCTTTGGTGATACACGAGACGACACAAAAGAGGATAACAAGTGACGACTTCAGAGCTCTCTTGGGCGATACGAAACCCTAAAACACGGCGATCTGGCAGCGTAAGAACCTATAACCTGACGCCGTCAAAGTTGTATCTCTATATATATTTTAGGATTTTTCATTCATTAAAAAGGTGGAACTTTGTGTACAAACCCTAGTCTGACTTTTGCAGTAAATTTAGGGTTTCAAACACTTTTTTCTTCCATGTTGAATTAAAGATAAGTTCTTCCTTTAATAATTCAATATGTCTATGTGTTGTTTGATTAATTGTTTATCTTTTCTTTACATTAACATGCTAGCTTAGGTTTATTTTTGTTTCCTTAGATCTAATGAAACCTAGTTATTGATTGTTGGTTTCTTATTGTTTGGTTGATTGACTCGTGTTAGGCTTGAGAAAACTGGCTAAATCTCCTATATGGTAACTAGCTTGAACGTCTTAAGAAACGTAATCAGATGTGTACTATGGTTTTATTGATTGTACTTAACGCATGAGGGACTATTAAGGAGGCTATGTTAGAATACTAAATGTGTCGACATAAGAAGAGATAGAAACTCATAGGGTTAGGGAAGGCTGTACACACCCCCACGAATGGTATTAAGGAATACAATCCTTCAACTAAACAATTGTTGAATTCAACAAACCAATGGAAGATAACTAAGGAGTAGTGAAATCTAAGTAAACACATTTGTGTTTACATAAGAGTTCACCAACATTTACTTTTCTTGTCATTTATTTTATTTTGCATATGAGTAGCTGTTCGGGTTTGTTAACTAGCAACTAATTCCGCCCACTCTTCCAATACCCGAGATTTTATTTGCTTTCATTAAACATAAAAAGACTAAAAAGAATCATCCCTCGCCTTTAGATCTAGTTGACCTAGCTTTCAATCCTAACGACACTATTCCCCTAGAGAACGATCAATCCCCAAGTACTTACCACACACTATACTACATCGGTCAGGTACACTGCCTGGAGGATTGCAAGCTTCTCAAGATCCCTTGAGAAGTAAAACCATTTGTGAGGTGCAATCCGCGCATCATATACTCTCCCTTGTTCGGGACACCAAGGAATCGAGCTATGGAGTCATGCTACAAAAAAAGTTAACATACAAGCATGAATATGGAAATAACAAGTTTATCAGAACCACAATATTTAAAACAACTACAAGTAGCCACAATGCATAACCACACATAGCAAGCAACAATTGAGTTGACCGAATAAAATAAGAACAAACCAACTAAGTAACCTCGTTTTATTATAAGAAAACAAGATAAAATTTGACACTTAGGTCATACATTATAAAAAGTTACAAAAATAACTAAGAAAGAAAAATAACAAGTTCCTAAGACATACTATGGCTTGACGATAAGCCGATACTTAGGTTGGTGGAAATGCGGGTAGAGCTTGGAGGTTGTGTTGTATGTAGGCAATAATCACATTGTTGAAGGAGGTGGTGTTGGTGGGTAGGAAGGTTCATGAGGTGGTGGATTCAACACTCAGAATATCCCATGGGAAGTCTTATGTATTTTTGAAGGAGGATAGAAGGTATCTACTTATGACAAGGGATGGAGATGGTTATGGTGGAGGATGTGAAGGTCTTGGTGGGGCATTTTATTTGTCCTCATGGTATGGGATAAGAAGTTGAGTAAGGTATTGGTTTGGCTCCAAACTTGGAAAGGTTATTGGTGGAAGGTGTCTTAAGTACTCCAAAGTTGATTGGTGTGGGAGAGTTCAAGGATGAAGTTTCCTTGGGTGAGTACAAGTGTGAGTATAAGGTGGTTCTTTAAGAGGTGCTTTTGGATGGAGCCTTGGGTGGACTTGCTGACTTTGTGAAGGAGTTGGAGATGGAGTTGAGAAGTTATCACTTGAAGAGCTTTCAAGGTTCATAATCTTTGGCTTTCCTACTCTTATCCTAGCGGTTTGTCTTTTCTTAATGGTGGTGGGTGAGGACTTAGATGAGCAAGTCATGGTGGTGATGAGAATTGGAGAAGAATATCTAGATCTTGCAAATGTGCAAGAAACTTGGACTGGAAGGGTTGGATTTAAGGGAAATGAGGTGGAATGAATTATCTTAAGGTTCTTAGAATACATGGGTTTAATGTTTTATCCTATAGTTATATACGAAGGGTTTATGGAAAATTGTGAGAAAGTGCTAAAAATTAAAAAAGAAAGGATTTGAAATTTGGGAAAGCATGGATCTTCTTTTTATACGGATGGATCTGCAAATTGTGGATCCACGAATCCGTCCATTTAGCAAAAATGGGTTGCACTTATGACCTGTGGCGGATCCGTATTTCATACGGACGGATCCACATTTTGTGGATCTACAAATCCCCCAAACCTGAAACTTGGACATAACTGCTGTGCAGTTTGGGATAGTCCAAAAACTTCTATCCTAATTTTCCTAACTGTATTCTAATGCCATGGGTGATCTCAATAAAAAAATAATCAACAAGCAAGTAGCATATTGAGATGATGAAGCTGATGCATGGATTGCGGTCTACGCAAAAGGTTTTACATTTCAAGGGATCTTGAGAAGCTTGCAATCCCTACCAGGCAGTGTACCTGACCGATGTAGCATAGTGTAGCGGCAAGTACCGGGGGATTGCTCGTTCTCTTGGGAAAAATGTTCATTAGGATTGAAAGTAGTCTAATTAGGTCTAGGGGTGAGGGATGATTCTTTTTGTATTTTTATATTTTATAGAAAGCAAGTAAAATTCTCAGTTTTGGAAGAGTGGGCGGAATTAGTTGCTAGTCAACTATCCCAAATAACTACTTAAACAAATAAAATAAAATGACAAGAATAAAATGAGAAAACTTATATATGGAGAAAACGTGTTTACTTAGACTTCATTACTCCCTAGTTATCTTTTATTGATTGATGAGTGTGTTACAATTGCATGGGTGACGGGTTGCATTCCTTAATACCATTCGTGGGGCCGTGTACGATCTTCCCCAACTTTATAAGCTTCTATCTCTTCCTATGGCGACACATTTAGTATCCTAACCATGGCCTCCTTAATAGTCACTTATGCATTAAACACAACCATTAAAATCATAGTACACATGTAAAACCTAAAATTCTAAAACGCGTAAAAAGACCAAAATACCCTAGAACTAAAAATCTTAAATATTTATTTATAAATGCACAAAATATAAGAAATAGTACAAGTATCATTGGGTAATTAGAGTTTGTTTTGGACTCCAAAAGCCCATGAAGCTTAAACCGACATTACCTCCTCCTCAGTCTCCATATATTCGGTTTAGATATCCCACAAATCACTTTTACGTAACATTAAATAAACCCTAACTCTTCCAAAGGTAATCGGTATTCTACTTCTTTGCCATACTCGATCTGTTCAAGGTTTTCAAGGAGTGTGGTGATTATTGTTCTTGTTTCCTTCGACTCATAACAAGCTTCGGTATTCCTAATTCCTTTGTGTCTTGTTTTTATTTTCTTTGATCTACTAAACGTATGCATGGAATACTAAAGTCTAGTTATGAATCGGTTAAGTATATATGAATGTATGTATGAATGATATAAGGGTTTTACACATGAAATCGCTCACTTAAGAACCTAGTTGAATTATATGAAACATAAAAGGCTGCTTTTGTTTTTTTTTCTTTTTGCTTGTCGAGGTATAAACAAAACAAAGAAAAGGGTTTTGGGGATCATTGTTGTATAAAGTACCTTATGTAACTTCCTCTTTTAGTTTAGGTCTGGCTAGTCAAATATATATAAAAACAAGGGGGAGTTAGACCACATAAAAACTTGTGAATTGGTGTGTATTGTCCCTTTCACTAGCTACTTAAAACTATGTTGTGTGTATATGTCGAACAGAAAAAAAAAAGAAACAAAAAGGAGGCTTTGTTTAGTCTTGGTAGTCGACAGAAGAGCAAACAAGGGAAAAAGTAAAGAATATAATATGCATGATTTTTGAAACAATAAATAGGTCACCTGATTTAGCTTTTATATATATGTATGATATTAAAAGGTTTAAAACACATAAATTATTAACTAGTTATAAGGTTCATGTATGTCAAATTGTACCTGTATATATATGTATCGAATATAGTTGAGCTTTGGTTATGGTCATTCTTGGTGCATGGTTTAAACATAGAAGGTTGCTTTGTGTCAAACTAATATATATAAAAAAAAAAAGTATGCTTGGGTTGGTTGTGTGTCAAGATTTCAAGGTGTAAGACTTTTGTTGCTTCCATTCCATATCACAATAAGTTTGGTATCCTATCCATCTTCTTTTGTTCTTTTATAAGCATGCATGATCTTTGAGAATATATATGTTTTAGTAATTTAATGGAGAGTTGAAAATAGATAAATTTGTGGAACTGTTTTCGAGCTCTGACTCATTTATCTAGAATTGGTTGAATTAGTTACATAACATATTGTGCGACACTCTTTTACGCCTTGGGTCTTGGCAGTTTGACATTTAACCTTATAATACACAAAGAGGGATGAGCCGAGTGTGCACAATAGATAGGTCCATGGCTGATTTATATATATATATATATATATAAAACACTTACTCTAGCTTGAATATGTTTATGTACGCATGATATAAGATTAGTAGGATCAAAATCATGAGCTTATAAAACTATTTGAGCTTAGTATGCATGTCGAACTAAAGTAAAACATGAAGTCGGGTTATAAATCTTGGGTCGTCGCGGCATAAATATCAATATCATTGGTACGTCAATAAATTACATAAAATTATAATAACGGGGTTCAAAATTATTATCTTAATATTAAATTATTAAAATAAACTTTAAAATAATTTTATTTGACTTTTGTTTATTTAATTTTGATAATTTATATTTATGACCCTAAACTATTATATTGGTCATTTAACCTTAAAAATTATTATTCGTCAATTATTAACTTAAAGTATTAAATTACTATTTCGGAGAAATTATTAAATATAAAAAGGTTACTAAAAACAAAAAGAAATAAAAAGGGAAATCTAATTAAGATGAGCTTATTAGTAATACATGATTATTCATTCGTATAGGTTTGGTGAAGCGGGAGTGATCTTTTGGCTTGACTTGTCTATTTCTATTTGCTTGCTTTGAATAAGGTACAGATATTCTGACCTTTTCAGTAAAGGTTTCTCATGACTAATATAATATGCATGATTTTGAAACAATAGATAGGTCCCATGGCTGATTATATATATAATATAATATATAA
>LBNU01030875.1:86422-102312 GCA_014162995.1 Artemisia annua | reverse complement strand
ATCGACTTTTTTCTCAATGACTCTCTCTCTCTCTCTCTCCGCTTTTCTTTGACTGACATTCTGTTTAGGGTTCCCGATTGCCATTGCTTGAAAAACCTATTTTTGTTTTGAACCTTTGCAATCTGAACTTTCTGATTTTGGACTTCTGATTTGGACCTTTTTGATATGACTATAATGATAACTTATGATCTGTGTCATTTTTATGAGATTAACACTTACTCTAGCTTGAATATGTTTATGTACGCATGATATAGGATTAGTAGGATCAAAATCATGAGCTTATAAAACTATTTGAGCTTAGTATGCATGTCGAACTAAAGTAAAACATGAAGTCGGGTTATAAATCTTGGGTCGTCGCGGCATAAATATCAATATCATTGGTACGTCAATAAATTACATAAAATTATAATAACGGGGTTCAAAATTATTATCTTAATATTAAATTATTAAAATAAACTTTAAAATAATTTTATTTGACTTTTGTTTATTTAATTTTGATAATTTATATTTATGACCCTAAACTATTATATTGGTCATTTAACCTTAAAAATTATTATTCGTCAATTATTAACTTAAAGTATTAAATTACTATTTCGGAGAAATTATTAAATATAAAAAGGTTACTAAAAACAAAAAGAAATAAAAAGGGAAATCTAATTAAGATGAGCTTATTAGTAATACATGATTATTCATTCGTATAGGTTTGGTGAAGCGGGAGTGATCTTTTGGCTTGACTTGTCTATTTCTATTTGCTTGCTTTGAATAAGGTACAGATATTCTGACCTTTTCAGTAAAGGTTTCTCAAGACTCTCTCTCTCTCCTTTTCTTTTGATCTGACATTCTGTTTAGGGTTCCCGATGCCATTGCTATGAAACCCTATTTTATTTCTGAACCTTTTCTGTGATGAACCTTTGTTATCTGAACCTTCTGATTTGGACTTTCTGATTTGACTTCTGATTTGGACCTTATGATGTGAAACTCTGATATGTATTTCTGATCTGACCATTATGATGACCTATAATCTGTGTCATTTATGACATTCTGGTTGACCTATTCTAGTTTGACACCCGAGCCAAAATTTATTTCACTAGGCATGGGGGTTCCATGTCCGTGTCAGTGATGCACCTCTGACATGACTCTAGGGCAGTAGAGTGATGTTCTGCCACGTCCCTTTGATTGGTCTGCATGTGAATGGGTAGGGGCGTATGGATGCATCCTAGATCTGTTTCTGTTGTCTGTTATCTGTATCTGGTGATTGATGCTGCGTGCATGCACGTCCTTCACAACTCTGGTAGGTCTCCCCTACATATGCTGCTTTATGTGTGACTATGACTATGATTATGATTATAATGAAGGCATTTTTATGAAGGCATTTTTATGAAGGCATTATTATATCTGTTTCTGGGCTCGTGGTTGATGACTAACCCTTACCTTACCTCTTATTACTATTCCATACTTACCTTTGATTACATTCTGTTGTTTCCTTTATACCTTATTCAGTATTCATTTCTGTTTCATTATTACTTCGTTGTTATATCTGTTCACTGGGCTTTTTAAGCTCAGCCGCGTTTTCTTTTCTTCCGCGGCAGGTATCTAAGCTAGGAGCTGGGGTTAATTATGGGTTTGAGTGCTGAGTGGACTTACCTTAGAGATCTTAGCTTTGGACTTTGGATATGATGTTTTAGACATTATTATTTTCCGTTATTTCTGTTGGATATTTTCCGTTTAGAATTCATGTAACTCTGTTGGTTGTCTCTTTCATTTGGAACTATGTTTGTTAAGTCATGTTGACTTACTCTTTGGTTATTTATGATATGACTTCCGTTTGTTTATGCTTTTGTATACTCTGATATGACACCATTGTTGTGACACTTTTACCCTTGTCGGGTTGGGGTGTTACACATATAGCCATATGATCAATCAAATAATAAACAACAACAAGGTTATACCTTTGTAGCGTGATCGGTAGAATCGTATGGAGACCGTCACCAACAACATGAACCACCAATGAAACCAAGTGATCAAAATAGATCACCTCTATGATAGAAACACACTACACGTCACCGATCACCACCCGATGCTAGTCTTGACCCCGTAACACGCGATCTAGCCTTGAACTACACTAGAATAAGGTTAGATGGGATAAAAAACCAAAAACCCTTTTTGGAAGTGTTTTAATTTCGTGGCCTTAGGGGTGAGGAAGGAGGAGAGACATATGGTAAGTTGTTATTATGATTAGTCCAAATCAAAGACCAAATCAAGGTTGATCTTTACATAATCATAGTTACACTTAGCACCTTGATCTTTCTCCATTGTTCCTTTCTCACCTTAGCTTGCCATGGGGGGCCCTAAATGGGCTTGCCCATTTGTTGGTCCAATCCAATAAACTAAGTACTAGCTTAGTTATTAGTGGCCCGTTATTGATCCTGAGTTACATAGTCGTATATATAGTGTAAATACAATATATATAATGGTGTCTCTGTGTATAAGTGTGTGACCCCATAGGCTCACATATGTATAGACATATAATTATTTATTATGACACGAGCATACTCCAACAATTAGATGCTTGAAGCATGATTTCCTACACGCTTAATTAAATGAAAAAAAAAATTAAAGTATATGGTTAAGATGTGATGAGATCATGTTAAATATAAAACATGATAGGTAAAATGTGTTAGTAAGTAAATGGTTAAGCGTGATAAGTACAAGTGATGAATGATACATAGATTGCGCTAGAATTCATAGGTGATATGAAGTGCACTAGAAGAATTGTAAAACATGAATCGAATCATGTTAAAATATTGAAATATGTATGATGATAAGATGCACAATTTATATGCATGAAAGAATTGATTAGGCCAATGTGATATCATGGCATATAGTGAATGTATGAGTCAACTTGGGGTTGACGGATAATTGATAAGTTGCATTGTGGAATGCAAGTATAATAGAATTGGCAAGTGTTATATAGAAACTTGTCGAGATGAAAGTAAACATGGTAGTGAAGGTTGAGATTGCTTAAGGCAATGAGAAGTGAGGAAATGATAGTATCTACTTAATGATAAAAGTACATGAAAGATAAAATGAGTAAAGATGAAAAGGTAGATATAGCTTGGATCCAATGCTCTAGTTTTGGTATCCTTCGGGATAGCCCAACTTGCCTTTATGGCATGGTTGTTAGCTTGCCTTCGCGGCATGGTTGTTAGCTTGCCATTTTGGCATGGTTGTAAGCTTGCCTTTATGGCATGGTTGTTAGCTTGCCTCCTCGGCATGGTTGTTAGCTTGCCTCCTCGGCATGGTTGTTAGCTTGCCTCCTCGGCATGGTTGTTAGCTTGCCTTTATGGCATGGATGAAAGGTTAGTGAGATTGGATCCAAGGCTAGAAAAGATGGAAAGTAAAGCAAGTACGATTGTTGTGTCGGAAGTATGTGAGTAGGATGATTTATAATATCCTTATTTACATGGATTGGGACGCCTCTTCATTTAAATAAAGAAATTGTAAATCGCCGAACCATAAGTTTATAATTCCTTACTTACATAGATTGGGACGCCTTTCTATGTAAATAAATAGTTATAAATGAGTGGGCTTATGTGTAGCCGATATGACATGAGTACGGATAGTGATACTAGAAAGTGAAAACTAAAACAAGATAGACACTTAGAATAAGTTTGTGTATTAAGTCGAAAAGATAATGGGTAAGCGTTCCCAAGATTTAATAAGAAAGATTGCTTAAGTGGGGTGTGAGAAAGATTTTGAGAGTGCCATTTGGATGGTACTTAATTTTATTGGAATAAGTTACCGGTTTTTGAAAATGATACGTGTTGGTAATTTGTAGAATGCGGAAGTGGCCGGTATATGACTTTATGTCATGTTAGTGCAATAGTGAATGAAGTGATGATAGTGTTGAAGTTTGACTTATATAAAGTCAAATATTATATTTCCTCCGAATGACTGGTCGTCGTTGTTGGAAATTATAGATAAGCTCGTGATGAGAGGTGCTATTTTTAGTGGATTATGAATTATGATTATGTTGTAGAAGCTTAGAATTGCAAGATCATCTAGATCGTTGCAATGAAATGCTTAAAGATTCGAAGTATGAAAACGGGGGTATGTTGTGTGAGTTTTGGATAGTAATAGAGGAGAGATTTCGGGGACGAAATCTAAATAAGGGGATAGAAATTGTTAGACCCGTTTCCTGAGTACTTGGATGTAACACCCCCAAAATCTGGTTTAGCGGAAGCATACATGCATTGGGGTGCTACTATATTGGTACCACAACACAAAGTACAAAGAATAGTTTTCATTTCATTTATTTAGAATGAAAGTTGTTATCAAAAGCATTTAGTTTACATGATATCAAAGAAGTGCGGAAATAAGCCCATAGGATAATTAAAGCGGTCCCAATTAGTTTATCAGAGTCATCTATGACCATGCCATGCCCTGCCAATGCCTTCAATAGTAAGCTATCGCTTTAAACCTGAAAATACATGCTAAAATGTCAACACGAGGTTGGTGAGTTCATAGGTTCGTATAAATAGCAATTCAGTATAAAANCCGTTTTCTTAAGCCTAACATGGATTATCATTCACCCAACAACAATTAATAACAAACCATCAATCAATAATTAATAACTAGGTTTCATTACATCTAAGCAAACACAAATAAACCTAGCCTAGCATATTAAAAGAAAGACAAGCATAAGATATAATCAAACAACACATAGACATATTGAATGATTGATGGATAACTTATCTTTAATTGAACATGGAAGAAACAAGGGTATAAACCCTTGAAAAGGTCTGAAATTCGTACTAAGGTTTGTGTGTGTGTTTCACCAAAAAGTTCCTCTCTTAATGAATGAAAAATCCTAAAATATATATAGAGATTGCATTCTGACGGCGTCAGCTTATAGCTTCTGATGCCGTCAACTAGCCGTGTTTAGGGTTCTCGGATCACCTAGATCCACTTCTGACGACGTCACGTTATAAAATCCTCTGGGTTGTCTCTCTTTAGCATTATACGAGACGGCCTACATTGGTAACACCTGACGCCGTCAGGTGTTAAACCTTGATTTCTTCTCTTGAGCGTCTGGTACAAACATGAATCCACCTCTTTTGTCTTCAAGTGACGGCGTCACCTTATCGTGTCTGACGCCGTCAGGTACAATTTCCAGCATGATTTTAAGACTTTGTCGTTTTCTTCACTTTTTGCTCCAAAAATGTCCAAAATGCTTCATTTGCCAGAATTCCTCTCAAAAGTACCTACAATGACAAAACGAACGATTTAAGGTAATATTTGATCATAAAATCACGATTTAGGGCTTAAATGACCCCCTAAAAGCGTAACACTTTTTGCCTCAACAGAAGCATAACAATACATAGTCCTAATAAGTCAAACAACATAACAAACACGTAATTCCTAATGAGAGTATTGGTCCTAACATTGATAATAATGTTCATACCTAATAGCATCTAAGGTTATTATGCTACTTTTCCTAGATTACCTGACTCACTCATCACTTTGAGAATTTTCGAGCTCTACTATTATTGGATTACTAAAAGTACCCGAATTGGATGAGGATTCTAGATTAAGGAATGTCGAGATGGTTAAGGGAGTTAGAGGTTCCATTACTGGACTGACGAATTCGTATTGTGGACCTCAAAGTTGAGGACAAGACATCATTAAGTGACGATACAAATGAGTAAGTAACATGCCGTAAGGTATTAACTTCTCCGGATCTTGAAAAAGATGTGTGATCCTTTTTGCAAAGAAATAGGCAAGATTGTATGGCTTCTCGGTGATTAGGCAATATAGCATGTGAGTGCCACATACGGGAAGTATCTTACGATTTTTCTTAAGACTAAAGACATTTTCATAAAGTATCATGGCCTATTTTCTCAACTCAGGACAGATTTCACTGAAAAGAATTTTGTTGGGATCGAGAACAAGATTATAAAAGTAGCAAAGTTTGACATTTCCGTTGTCGAGTATGCGACCATGAGTTTGTCGTGTGATACGAACAAAGTTTGTTATGTCTTAGTGTGAAGGTACGAATGAATAATGAGGACGAATCATTCTCTACTATTTGACAAAGATTCAAGTGACAAACTTTCAGTGTAGACACATTGACCTTGATTAGAAATCCTAAGGATCTGAGAGATTTGTTGAAAAAACATAGAGATTGGTTGATTTTCTATGTGAAACATCAGTGATAGAGTTTGATCTACATTACACACGAGAAGAATTTGATCAAAAAATTCTAGAACGAATCGAGGAAAAATTTGCTCGTTTATAGATAGCAAAAAATCGAATCTAGTGGTACTGAACATGTGAAAAATGTAGTCTTCATTTAGGAGAGATGGGTCAACAACTCTAGCTTCGTGAAAGTAGCATGATTCAAGATTATGCAGTTGACTTTTTCGGTATCAAAGGGGGACTAAGTTCGTTTGATATCATCGGGATGTAGGTCTTTGATACTTCATGATCGTAATCAAACATGTGGAGCATTGGATCCCTAGGTATAATAAGTAGATTTCAATATAACAAGTATAGATATTATAATGTATAGTTAAAGTCCGGTGTATGCCGATATGCAAACTATGTGAATATGCAATTATCTCGACTCGAATTTAAAAGTGAAATTTAGTTAAATATGTTTTGAGATAATTCAAAATTCATCTTATAGGTTTGATATTTCTCACATGAGTGTGGCGAATTATACATATCGATTATGTACATTCTACGACGTTAGTGAGATCATCATGCATTAATGAAAACGTTTATTAACAACGTAACTTAGATGATTTCATGATTTTCCTAATCATGAGAAGTTTTATAAAAAGCAATTTGAGGGTTTCTAAAAATCAATTTCTAACAATGTAGATTAGGCTTATGCATAATTGATGATTGGGAAAGCATACGCTAATCTAGTCTAATTAACAAGTAATTTAATAATTATAACTAATTATATAGCAAATCCCTCAAATTATTTATTATGCATTGATGCTTTTTTTTACCTAGATCACATTTTAAATTTATAAGTCTCGATTACCTATGATCTACAGAGCACTATCGGGCAGTGTAACCGGTTGTGGGTAGTCTAGTTTGGTAAAACCGAGGTCGTCCCAAGAGCTATGGCGTGGATTTTAATCTAAGTCTTAATTGTCACAAAAGGGGCTTTTAAAATGATTCGCATTAAACTAATAAAATAACAAAAAGTAAATTGAAAATGAATCGGTAGGAGAAAGATGTGCTAGCCTAGTTACTAATCTTATTATGCCATGACTTAGTTTTCCTAAAAATATCTATTACCGCGTTATGTGGTGGTTAATTGTCGCTAGGGTCATTTGGTCAAATTTCCTAGCCTATGATTCCCAAACCCATACCTCCTTTGGTCAATTCGGCCATACAGTCCAGTTTCAGTCAATAAGTACCATCTATCAATCTAGACCTAATCTGTACCAAGGTGTGTCGTCCTTCGGTCAATTTTCACACATACGTCGAGCTCCAACATTTCTTATCTATGTTTGCTAGGATAGGTAGTCCGTTGGTCAATTCTTACGCGGAAAATATGTAGTCCTTTGGTCAATACTTCACTCCTGACAAACTATCGGCTAGGGTCCTTTCGTCAATTCAAGCTACCCTAAATAGGTACTACCAAGCATTCACATATTTAAAATGTGAGGTTCATTATCAAGCTAGATTGATAAATACATAAAACACATAATAAACGGGAAAATCATAATCATGGAAATAATAATTTCATAACTAGGCTAACACATAAAGTGTTTAGCCTCTCATACTATAAAATGCAGTTAAGCAATGTCAAATGTAATGATGAAAGAAAACATTGAATTCGATACATTTATAAGATTTGATGCTAAAGCTAATGAGTATATGATTTGATTTCTCCCTTGGAATGAGGTTGAGAGTTGCAGAGACTCGTCCTTGATGAAGCCTTAATTCGTCCCTTTAAAGTGGTGGTGGAAAGTGATATCAAGATGTAGAATTTAGGGTTTGTATTTATAACCTCGACATGGTTACAACATAACCTTAAGTAAAGAGTTATGCCATAACCCCTGTATCTCAGATGTCCTTATCTTTAAAATAATACTTACGGCATAACCTCAAAAAGAATTTACGGCCGTAGAACTCTCGTTAACAATTTATTTGGTTTCTATGCCATAACCTTATGAATGAGTTACGGCGTAACCTTTTCAAAGGAGTTACACCGTTACCTTCAGTAATCGTTGACTTAATCTTCTAGTGACAAAACATGTTACGGCGTAGGTTAAATACCCATGCTACACCGTAAATTCTTCCTGGTCAGCAACCTCTTGAATAACTTCATCATTTATCCTTCCAAATCCGTATTTCTTTGTTCTGATGCTCATATATACCCTGAAATGAAAGAATAAGAAATAAGAGTACATATACATGTAAACATATACAAATGATGAGCATTTTAAGGGGAAATTGACAAGAAATAATCAGTACTATTTAATGTTATCAAATATCCCCCCCCCCCACTTGAACGCTACTTGCTATCAAGTAGACCTCATTAGAATGATTCTCATAAAGATAACTCCCAAGTTAGCTTGAAAGATATGAATCTAAAAACTTCCTATGATAGATACATCAAGGCCGAACACCTCACAAAATGGGGAACAAAACACTCATACTCTCATCTAGTCTAAGTGTTCAATTTCGGGGTGATCACTCAGTATCACAGTCATAGCATGTATCCTATTATAGGCTTGGCCGAACACCACTCAAAATGGGGAACAAAGCACTCATACTCTCCTCTAGTCTAAGTGTTCAAGTTGCTATAATGTGATGGCCAACTTTGTAGAAACTAGAAGGGGGGGTTGAATAGTTTCACCGTTTCTTTTTACTTGCTAAAACGTTTCGCCATTTTCAGGTCCAGTTAATATTCTTTTGCCAACTTGTTGAATTTTACTAGTTATGTGATATCAATTAAACTACAAATGAATGCAAACAAGTAAATAATGTAAAGAGTAAAGGAAAGAGCACAACCAAAGAGACGCATCGATTTATAGTGGTCGGCACGAAGCTCACTCTTCGTCCTACTCCACTCCCCGAGTACCACACTCGAGAGTTATCAATCACCATATCAACTCACTCCTTCAGGTGGAGCAATCCGTACACAAGCTTACACAAGGTTTAACGACACTAAGCGGAATATCGAGTTCTAATCGTAGCTAGAACCAATCTACTCCAAGGCCTATGTGGCCACACGAACAAGCACTATGGTCCTACATGGATCTTCACCCAATCCAAGCCTTCACAAAAACGACACACTTCGATCTTCACCTAATCTAAGCCTTCATGCAATGACACACTTGCATCATCACCCAATCCAAGCCTTCACACAACAACACACTTGGATCATCACCCGATCCAAGCCTTCACACACCGACTCAACTAAGTCCTAACTTACACACTAGGACACCACTCTCCTCACAACAAATACAACTATCTAGTTACAAGACTTCTTGGATCTTCATCTTCTTCCAAGTTAACACACATAACTCCATCCTTGACTCACACACAAGTCGGAAGTATTTACAATATTTACAAGAAGAAAATAGAGGGAAGACTAGAATTGTAACACTTGTTACGTTTGTGTATGGACTCTTATAACATCTCGAATCTTCATCTACGTCGAGAGTTCTTCTCTTAAACTTTGCGGAAGAGGAAATCACTTATAAACATATACCGACATGTTATAGTGATCATAGAAGAAATAAAAATAAAACAGTTCACTATTAATACATGACAGGAAGGAGCTGGCGATCCCTTAAATAGGCGATGGTCCTTTATCGCTAAGGGACCGCCGACCACTTTGTAGGACTGTCCCGACAGACGCTCCTGTTTTTGTCCTGACGTGGTAAAAACTTATCTGGTGAAAACTCAACTGTTTTGGGGGGAAATATAGCTGTTACATATTTGAAATTTGAATATATTTTCTTAATAAAACATTTCTTTAAAAACACAAAAATACTTTTGTGAAAATGTTTTGTCAAAATTAAAAATGTAAGTTTAGGAGAAATAAAATTCTTTGATCACTTAACTAATGACGGTATAAAGTTTGTTCAAACCTGAAGTGACGTTGTAGTAGCTACGTGGAAGAAACGAGTTTCCTAGATTAAAAATTTATTAACCATAACTTTACGTAACATGCCTTTATATTTTGTGATTATCAAAACACAAGAAGACCGAATAATGCGAATAACATTTTTGACATTATTTGTATTAACAATCTCTCCCTTTATGATGATTACAAAATATAAACTCATCTTAGGTAAAATTATGCATTGATAAATTTTTAATGAGTTTTCCTGTTACTTCTCCCCCTTTTTGTAGAATCAAAAAGGTGTTGTCGATGTTGAGGAGAGGAAATACAAGCATCCTTGAAAGGGCATTGTCGATGTTGACGGAATACTATCATCCTTAATAGGGCATCGTCGAGGCGAACGACGGAGTACAAGCATCTTTAATAGGGCAACATCGAAGAGATTGATGGAAAACAAGCTCCCCCTAGCTTAGTGCTCCCCCTAGATGAGGGCACCGGGGAATCGAGCTATGGTGATGTGCTAAAAAAACAAGTTTGAAGCAAAGCACATNAGAATAGTATGGAGAAATAAGATAGATAGAAGGGTGAAATCAATTACATAGAGCATTAATCAGATAGAGAAGAAAAGAGAAATCTGAGTTTTAGCTCCTACTGGGGACGGTCCCATAAATGGGGGGACGGTCCCTTATTGATTAAGGCCGCCAATCCACTAAAGGACCGCCACCAGAAGGTGTTCTGGTTGGCAGATGTTTTGTAATTTTAGTAACTTCTCATTTTTAAAGTTAAATAATTTTAGTCCATTTTCAAGTCCACCATGACAAACATCACAACATGTTAACATAATTTAAAGCCTAATCATCATTCATTTCATACATGACTAGCATATAAGATCATTCATAATCATCACATCATTTAAATCCTACAACATTTAGTCAACAATTAATACATCAATCTAGTTCCCAAACATGATTGGCCTAAAATATAGCTTCTACTTGATTATTCTTAACTAGACATGAGAAGACATCTAGTTAGAGGGTGGAGAGGATGATAGTGAGGAAGAAGCTGGAGCTGAAGATGGCATGGTGGCAAGGGGAGTTGGTTGCACAATTTGTTGACCAAGGAGGAACTCAATGTGGCCAAACATGATGAGGAGTTCATCTCGTAAATAAGTGATGAGATGAAAGTTGTGAAAGAAACATGCACATCCAACGGTGTGGTTGTTCACAAAGTAGTAAAGGAAGATGATTGCAAAGGGTTGGAGATGATGGTGGTGTAGGAGGAATGTGATCCAAAGGCCCATTTTTGATGTGGTAGTGCGATTTGGGGAGGTTGTTGGAAGAGCATGTGGGTGTCTTGGTGGAGAGCTAGAGAAGGTAGAAGATGATATTTGATTACTCACTAAAGGAGTGTAAGCACCCGAGCTAGATTAGGTGAGTAAAAGTGACATGTTTTTGATGAATGATGAGAAAGGTGAAGAGCTTGGCTTTGAGCTAGAGGATGGCTTTGATGAAGAGTAGGATGTTTCATTGGTGGATGGTGTTTTGAATGGTGCACTTGGTGCTTGAAGAGAGGATGGTGGTGACTTTGGAGATGGTGTGGTGTCATAGAGAGTGAGATCAATGAAGTTGGTTTGTGGTGGAATGATTTTGATCTTAGGCCTTTTGTTTGGTGGTTGTGAATTGAGTGAGGTTATGAGTCTTTTGTTGTTGTTGGCAAGGAGGTGGAAGATGATGCCATTGTAGGGGATGAAGATGAAATGAAAGGTAATTGTGATGAGGTTGAAGAAGAGGATAGGTGTTTAAATAATCAAGCATGGTTATGGTTTGGGCAAAGCATGCAATAGGAAACATTAAGCAATCAAAATTGCTTATCTAAACATGGTAAGGTGGTGATAATCATGCAATAGGTTTATGATTGCAAAAAAGAAGAAAACAGTGCAAAAATCCGTGATCCTACGGGGGACGGTCCAATAAATGCCAGATGGTCCGTTATCACTAGAGGACCGCCAGGTCGATAAGGGACCGCCGGCAGTAGGTTTTCAAAATTTCGTCCAGTTTCTCATTTCTGTAACCTGCATAGACAATTCATTCCTATATGTCACAGAACTGCATAAACATAAGTTCAACAATAAAGGATGTCATACACGATCTAAATGAACCAGTAACATCATCCAAATACGAACATAATCAATAAACAAGCATGTCTAATAATCATGAAATTAGTTCACATAAACAATAAACATAGTAGTTCCAAGTACGTCAATAGATGTGTTCCGGATGACATATCACTTCTTCTTCTTTTTCTTTAGGAGGTTCTTGATTGGCTTCAATCCTTTCCTTTGCTCATCCCGAATTTGAGTTAGAAGGGTGATCACATATGGGTCATGTGAGTCGACATTTTGAGGGATTTGAGGAAGGGCATTGATGAAGGTTTGGGATGGAGAAGAGGCACTAGCATTGGAACTACCAATGTGTTCATCATCATCTATGTGATGAGAGGATGAGCCACTAGAGGATGACTCAGGAAACAAGGTCCTTTTCGACCCAGAATCAGACCTTGCTTTGCGCTCAATATGAACACTGAGCGGGAACAAGACACGATCATAGATATGATAATTTTCTGATTTAAGGTCGGGAAATTCATTCATGATACATTTGAAAAGACGAGTCAAAAGCATGCCATAAGGCAGGTTCAACTTGGGTTTCTTAGTGACGAACTCCATTCTCCTAACCATGTAGAATGCTAGATTCTAGGGTGTCGATGTGACAACACAATAAAGCATGTGACCAAGACAAGCAGGAAGATGATCCCTATTGCCACCAAGGCAAAAGGCATTTTCACGTATAATTTCCTCAAAGGTTTTGAAGTTATTGACAATTTCTTTTGTAAAAATTTGATTTTCTTCAACAAAAATTTTCTTACCTTTGTGAGTACAGGTAAGAGGTGAGGTTCGTGGTTTTTGAATGGCAGACCTAATTTCACTTGGAGTGGGGGGAATAGTGGCATATTTCCCAAGTTTGAGGGTTCTTCTGACAAGGGCATCAAGGCTCCATTCGTCAGTGAACGAGCATTGTCCTGTGGTAGGAAGACTAAGGATGTAACCGAATTCAGGAAGTGAGTATGAAAAGAATTTTTCTTGACTGACAAACTCAACATAGAGTTCATTCATGGAATCAGCTCTCAATCTAAATTGACTACAGAACTCAAGGATAAAACGAGGAATGATTAACTCATTTATTTTGTAAAGACATTCTAGTTTAGCAGAACTCAGCATAGCTTCGAGGTAATTAAAGTCCTCAAAGTCAGGATAAGCGACTCGACCTTCATGAATACAACGTTTTTCAATTCGTTAGAAATTATAGGAAAGAGGTGGAAGGTGCTGAGTGGAAAGGATGTGTATGTATTTGTGCGTGTCTTTGTGTGATCAACACCGTTTGGTTTAGGCATGTTTTACCTATATAAGAAAAATGAAGTAAAGTAAACATTAAGTTGGATAGCCAATAATTTTTATACTTATCCTAAACACCGTCCCTATATCATAACACATTTTAATTTTGAAATTCCTGATCCATTTTTTTGCATGGTTATGAAAACGTTTCTTGCATGTATTAACAATGCATAACTACGTTTTTGTTATGTGATTAAACAAGATTAACAACAATAAATTCGAATTGGGGATGATCTCATTTTTTACCCATTTTCAAAACTCACGAATTACATTAATTAATTTGTTAATTCACGTGTTGTTAGTGCTACATTTTTGGGATTTACTTTCAACTGTTGTTAATTTTGCAAAGAAATGAGAATCCCCAACTTTTAATTTTATGTTCATATAAACCCTAATATTTCAATTGTGAATCAGTTAGATGAAACTGAAGAAATTAACTTACAATTGAGTGATTAGTGGGTACTAGTGATTGATGATCTTTAATTGAAAGACTTTGAATTGGTTTGATTATTGGTGAGTAAGAGTTTGGGGTATAATGGTCGAGTTTCGTCACTTCTGCAGCATCGGGGAGTGTTTGGTTTAGTTTTAGATGATCTACAGTAGGAAAACGGGGTGTAGGCTAAAAAGGCTAGACGGTCCTTTATCGATATGCGACCGCCAATCGATAAAGGACCGCTGGTAGCAAGTTGATGGATTTTGTCGGTTTTTAGTGTTTTGGTCATTATGAAAAATCTTTGGTTCAGGATGGTTTTAAAACATAACTCTTTGTATTTTAAGACACGGGATAGACTCAATACGCACGAGTAGGCTAAGGAATGATATGGAATAGAATCGAGACAGAAGAACTAGAAGAGACTCGATACGCTTGAATAAGGAGAGGAATTAGAGTCAAAACAGAAGAAGTGGAAGAGTTGTGCGTGAAATGAGGCTCAAGAACGAGACTTGCATCGAGGAAGCTAGAAGTCAATCATGTAAATCTCAAGAAAAATCATAGACGAGAACTAGAGAAAAGATAAAGAACGAAAAGAGGGTACATCGTCTATAGTGATTGATTGACGCAAAATTCAATATTAATAATGGTTGTTGTAAGACCATTATTTTCAAAATAATTTGCTTGAATCCAAAGAAAGATAAGCGCTTAGAAATAACGTCTAATTATCACAAAGAATGGAGCACATATTTGTTGGGTTTTAAGATTCAGCTGTTTAAGAATTTGTCTAAGTGTCAATCTACTGCTAGTGGAAACATTCTGCTGCTAGACGATTCTGCTGCTCTAGAAATAGAAGTCTGCTGCTTAGAAGATAATATTGTATACGCGTTTTGTAATTATAGAAATGATATTATCTTGTGTAGAAAGACATTGTAAATCTTCTAGGGTTCCTTAGTCTATAAAAGGAGATCCCTAGGGTTAGAGTTATGTACGTATTGTGTAAGAGTCAAATTCACTTCAAGGTTGTAAAACCCTAGCATTGTTTAGAGTGCTCGTATTAATATATTGAAGTGTTTAGTGTGAAAATCATTGTCATTGTTCTTCTTATGTTAAACATTATTTTCCGCATGCTGTTTAATTCTTTATTTACATAAGTCAGCTTCTATAAGATCTGTGCTAAACTAGGATCAACAAGTGGTATCAGAGCTTGTGATCTAGAAGCTGTGATCAAGAAGACTCTATTATACTCAAGATCTGTTCATAACCACATCTGAAGTCATGGGTGATGAAACACACATGGTTACTGCATCAAAGGTGCCTATGCTAGAGCAAGGAGAGTATGAGCTTTGGAAGATGAGGATCAGGCAATACATGAGAATGATTGACTACAACATGTGAAATGTTGTCCTAAATGGTGACAAATTCCCTGTGTTAGTTGATGGCAAGGAGGTGCCCATCAAATCAAAGGAAGATGAGGCTCTGAGGAAGTTAGAGATCATGACTCATAGTATTCTCATGATGGGAATACCTAATGAATTTCAATTAGACTTTGAAACCTGTGAAACTACAAATGATCTAATGGATGCTGTTGAAACAAAGTTTGGTGGTAATGCTGCTACCAAGAAATCAAGGAAGAATGTTTTGAAGCATCAGTTTGAAAACTTCACTTCTTTAAGTGGAGAAAACCTTGATGGCACCTATAACATGCTTGACGAGTCGTTTTTCAAGCGGTGAAGCTTATAAACTCGAGTCGTAGTCCCAACGAGGGTTGAACTGATCTCGTCACTCAAGATCGTAAGTTATGTGAAGTGAATAGGTTTAAAAGATGACTAGGTTATGATTATACTACAACGACAATTAAAATGCAATTAAAGTAAAGGAAAGCGATAAAGCGACACAAAATAAGTAAGCAA
>LBNU01030875.1:57445-85456 GCA_014162995.1 Artemisia annua | reverse complement strand
TACATACAAAGACTTTGGAATACATCAAAATAGACATAAGTTGGAGAGTACCTTCACGTGCACCTCATGCGCCCGATCTAGGATCATTCACAAGCACCTCACGTGCTACCAACTTTAGTCTTAACACTTAAACTCATAATCCATAAATCTTCAACATACATCCTTATTCTCTTTTTCTTTTCTTTTCTTTTTTTTTTTTTGCTTGCCTTAGTAACTTCTCAACTCCGAACCTTCACGGTTTCAATCCAAGACCTACCGCCAACTGCTAGGGTTGGAATCTAGGGTCCAAGGCCCGATCTCAATCCGAAGTCTTAAAGCACCTTAGCTCATACATAACACGGGCTTTAGGGTAGCTCCGAAACCACATGCGTACTACGCTTATACAACAATATACAATACAACTCAATACAATGGCGTGTATCCATGATGTGTACCCAATTTCTCAAGCAAAGATTCTCTCAAGAAGATAAAGAACTACTCATCGGCTAAACCTAACATCTTTAATTATTTTGCACAGATATGGGGTGAAGCAATTTTGTGGGAACAAAAAGACATGAGTACCTTCGATGAGCTTTAAAGAGATCCAACTACTCTATGCTTAGCATCTAACTTCTAAAGAAACTCAATCATTTCACGTTCTCCGCATTTTTAAAATCCCAAATAATGAGATCCGCGAATGCTTAGCCATAATCATTTTTAGAGATTATATTGGTTAAGGGAGACAAGCTAGGGCTAAACACGCCCGGATCAAGTCAAAATTTTTATTCTCACTCTTACCTAGTAGGAAAGTCAAATGCGGTGTCAAAACTTTTATTCTATTTTTGCATAATTTTTATATTTTTCTCATCATTTTTTTTTTTTTTTGAATTTTTCAAAATTTTTCAATTTTTTTGGTTTTTGAGGAAAAACGGGGTTGCGTAAGTAAACAGCAATGGTGAAAGTGCTAGGTCAATCAAATCGAAGATTCACCCCCCCCCCAGACTAAAGATAAACATTGTCCTCAATGTTTCCAAGGTAAGGGTAATCCTAACAATAATTCTAAGGCCGTTTATTAAATATGCCAAAGATACCGTTAGTCGATAAGATTTGGATATAGTGATTTTCAAGCAAGCATCAATACATGGGACTCGAGTGGAGATGAGACGAACCACGAGCAGAAGAGTCATCATGAATTGGGGAAATCCTGCACATACACAAACAAGCAAGCAAACACAAGATGGGAAGAGGTCGCCCTCCTCGCGTTACTTATTAGTAAATAAAGATGAAATAAATGGATAAGCAAGGGGTGCCTCCCACGAAGCGCTTGTTTATTATAGGTAAGGGTAATCCTAACAATAATTCTAAGGCCGTTTATTAAATATGCCAAAGATACCGTTAGTCGATAAGATTTGGATATAGTGATTTTCAAGCAAGCATCAATACATGGGACTCGAGTGGAGATGAGACGAACCACGAGCAGAAGAGTCATCATGAATTGGGGAAATCCTGCACATACACAAACAAGCAAGCAAACACAAGATTGGAAGAGGTCGCCCTCCTCGCGTTACTTATTAGTAAATAAAGATGAAATAAATGGATAAGCAAGGGGTGCCTCCCACGAAGCGCTTGTTTATTATCGAGTCGTGTAGCTTAGACTCGCCCCGAATTTACTTGTCCTTGGGGGAGCAAATGAAACGAACAGCTTGAAAAGCGACGATTCCGGGATCAAAAACAACATCCTCAATCCCGGGGGAATGACGGATGGGAGAAACAACAGCATAGGTAAGATAAGAAAGAAATATCATAATAACGATTTCGAGGTCAAATTCAAAGAGATCCTTCATAGTAAGCATAACTTTCTCCTTAGTCTTATAATCATCCTTCTTCAAAGTATCATCAACAAATTCTTCAGTAGTAACGAAAGAAGCCAGGATGTCGGGCTGGAGCCTATAAGAGTCCTTACAAGGTAATATCCCGGGTTTAAAAATTTTATCTTTTGAAAAGAACGATATCGAAGCATCAACCACCGTAAAAGATGACGAATCATTCGGAGATGACAACTTAGTAGGCTCAGAAACTTCTACAATTCTTGATGGAGTCGGATCCACTGGAGTTAAAAACTCATCGTGAAAAGAATCAACCATATGATGAACATTTGTAACCTCAGGTTCCGTAACAGACTCGTCACTATACTTAATCTGAATATCGAAGAGCGGATTGTCTAAAATCATAGTAAAATCTGGTTCGAGATCAAATAGAGGATTGGTGAAAGTTGTTTTGAAAGTTTCAAGAACTGGGTTATCTGATTCATTTGAAGTTTCATCAATATCTGAAAGAACATCGATCTCTTCTGGAGAGAAGTCAGGAATATTTGGTTCAGAAAATGAGGTGGGATTTCCACACGGGGAAATTTCTTCTTCAACGTACTCGATTTCTCCACAAGACAAGGAAGTATAACCTTCGTCAGACTCAGAACATATCTCATCATGATTATCAATGGACTCATCAGTAACTTCATCGTTCTTCGGAAGGAGAGGAGGTAATGGTTCTTCAGGTAATAAACTTTCAAGAAAACGAATATCTCCCTCCAGATCAAAGTTAGTATCATCAACCATCGTCGATTCGGAATGATTTTTAGCAAGCCACGCCTCGATCTCATCTGAAAATACATCACTCCTCTCAACCGGCGTGGGAGAAGGAGCGATAGAATCGGAAACGAGAGGATCAGAGGATGGAGTTTTGGTTGAAATAGAATTATCATTAACAGGAGAAGTGTCGACCTCTTCCACAACAGAGTCACTTCCCTCGATCGTAGTGAGAGAAGGATGGGAAGAGTCGGGGATAGTAGATTCAGGAGATATAATGCCACTTTCATAAAGGAAGGCTCGTATTCTCTGTGCATTCTTCTCTGCTAACAATTCTTCCATACTTTTGCTGCCATCATCCTTGACGGTTGTGTTGAAATATGATGAAGTACTGTAAAACTTCCCAAATTGAATGGACGCCTCGTCATCATCATCATTGTAAATGAAGGGTTTACGATATTGAGAGCTTTCCTAAGATGCTCGTTCTTCGGCTAAAAGTTCTCCATGCGTTTTCTGATGAGAGTCTTCTTGGGTAAGTTTATTCTTCAATTTCTCCATTGCAATCATCATATCTTGAAGTTTTTGGTGAACATCCGGAGAAAATTGACAATTGGTGTTTAGGTGCGGACCTCCACAATACTCACACTCGTATGATTGTTGTGACGGATTCGGTGGATTTTGAAAAGATTCACAATTGAAATACGGTTCTCGCTCATAAAAGTTTTGAGGAGGAAAGTAAGAATCGTTTTGATGGTAATTGGGAAAGTGCGAATTGCAATTTTGAGGATATGAATTTTCATCTTCGACAGCACAAAATAAACAATTTCCATTAATAAGACTTCTACCACACCTCATGCAAGTACACCGTTGACAACAATTAGAAGTCGGATCCAAACGATTTCCACATCCTTCACAGAACGAAGATAAGTCGAGCGGAGGTGGGTAGTTGTAAAAATTTGAAGGATAGTCGAATGAATTCAGGTTTTGATAATAAGAGAATGAATTACTTGAACCACAAAACAAACAACTTCCGTTTTGAATATCGTTACCACACCTTACACGTACAATATCGACACGGTGAACCATAGAGTGGCTCACCACAACCAACACAAAGTATCAATGAATCCATGAGAATTAAACGATTAGAGGATAAGAAGATTATCTTTGGGTTTTTATGTTGTAAAATGTAAAACAAAAGTGAAAACTAATTTGAAAAGGAAAATGTTTTTGGATTTTTGATTTTAGAAAAGTGGAAATCAAAAGAAAAACAAATTAGAAGAGAAAATATTTTTGTGTTTTTATGTTTTGAAAATATTTACAAAAGCATTAACTTCTCGAAAGAAGGGTCTTCAAAACACATTACTCAAACAATCGAACGACTAAATCTTATCAACCGCTCCCCGGCAGCGGCGCCATTTTGACGAGTCGTTTTTCAAGCGGTAAAGCTTATAAACTCGAGTCGTAGTCCCAACGAGGGTTGAACTGATCTAGTCCCTCAAGATCGTAAGTTATGTGAAGTGAATAGGTTTAAAAGATGACTAGGTTATGATTATACTACAACGACAATTAAAATGCAATTAAAGTAAAGGAAAGCGATAAAGCGACACAAAATAAGTAAGCAAATAAATAAACACGTAATAAAGTGACTTAAAGAAAACAAGTATTAAAGTGCGATAAGTAATGAAAGCGGTAAATGAATTTTAAAAACAACATGTTTGCCAAGCGACTCGAATAAGTTCACTAAATATGAGCTAAAGGTTTGTGACGAATTATTTTCCTTTCTCGAGATTAGTTGTCAATTTAATCGTTTGAAGAGATAATAACTCTAGACGAGTGATTTAATCGTTCTCAGGCTTTTGTTCTTCGAATAATTAAATCTCAAGTCTAAATAATCTTAACGATTATTAATCACATACCCTTGATACTCGCACTTAGCTCACAAACATCGATATCACTAAGCAAAACACGAATTTAAATTACTCTACAATATTTCTAAAGAAAGTATATAGCATAAAGAAATGAAATTGAACTATGAAAATAAAAGGATGTTTTTGGAATTTTAGATTTAATAAACGTAAATATAAGTTTACTAAGCAAGAAAGTAAATGTAGAAGACTTGAAAACATTATTAATGTAAAATAAAATTTGTTAGTTTAAAACTAAAAACGAAAAGACATAAGACTTAAATAAGAAAACGTTACTAAAAAGATTTAAGAAAATTTCGACAGAGTTTCATTTAGTTTTTAAAGAAATGAAACCTCACTCGATAAGACGATGAGGTAAAGAAAAGCCTAACTCGGCGTACAAAAGAAAATGAAACTAGACACCAAACTCGCAAGAACAAGAAAACCATACTCGCTAATTTACTATTCATACTCGCTAGAACTAGAAAGAAATACCATACTCGCTATTAGAAGAATTCCATACTCGCTATTAGATAATGAATCATACTCGCTAAACCTAGAAACTAAACCATACTCGCTACACTTAAATCCCATACTCGCTAGAACTTATATTCCATACTCGCTAAATAATTTTTCATACTCGCTAAATAACCTAGAAAACCCATACTCGCAGAAAACCATGACTCATACTCGCTAACTTGTTCACCATACTCGCTAAGAACTTTTCATACTCGCAAAATTCATATACAAACTCGCAAATCCCTAAATGAAACTCGCAAAAGTGAAGGAAAACAAGCTGGACTCTTTTAGACTTGAAACAAATGATTAAAACTAAGTGAAACTTATAAAAACTTAACAACAAAACTAATTTTATTCACAAATAAGCTTGTATAAAAGCTTACGACTCAAAATAAGCTCTAACCCATTTTTAATAAAATTCGATCCCAAAACTCATGCAAAGGTGACAAGAAATTTATAAAAGCTTTTGTAAAAGATTAAAAATGATGTAAACAAAGATTAATAATAACAAAACTTAACTCAAAACATGTAAAGATGCAAGAAAACTAGAGAGAGAGTAGAGAGAGAAAATAATAAGAACTTATGAAAACTTCATTCATAAGAAAGATTACACTACTCCTACTCCTAAATCTATCCTAAAGACTAACCACACTTCACAATGAGGTTTAAGCTTCTATTTATAGGTCAAGAGCTTGCACATGTTTGACAATGTTGCACATTTAGCCCTTGAACCTTTACAATTCATGATATTGCACTAAAACTATGTTACAAACTACTAAACGTTCTTAAACATTAAACGTAACACTAATGTAATCTTGAGGACTCGAGTTGACGTTTCTTCCAAAGGTATTCAAAAGATTTAAAAGCGACATCTTGCTCAAATGTGGAGGACTTTTCTTGAAATTCTCTTTTGAGCTTCAGTTAAGTGTCTCATGAATTTTTCTTCGAGCCTTTAAGGAATACATTTTTCTTGGGCTTTTCTTAAGTAGATATCATCATTGACTCGGCTTTAAGACTCTCTTTCACATCTCGTGCTCGTTTTAGGCTTTTTGTTGACTTTTATGTCGTTTATGCAATATCCTTTCCTGCACGATCACAAACACAAAAACACGATATCTTTGGCGTTTAATGTTAGTTTTTGGTCTTTTAAGGTCTGAAAATGGTGAATAAAAGGTATGTGAATAAGCACATACCAATGCTTCAAAAGCTTGTAAGTCATCTAAAGCTTGTTGGATATACAGTTCCTGAAGAAGACATCAATCTCAAGTTTCTCAGAAGCCTGGCACTAGAATGGACCATGCATATTGTTGTGTGGAAAAACAAAGCTGATTTTGACACAATGAGCCTGGACAATCTCTACAATAATTTTAAAGTTTATGAATCTGAGATGAATGCTTCCTCCACTTCATCTACTTCATCTACTGCCGCTCAGAATTTAGCTTTTGTGTATTTCAAAAGCAACAACACTTCAGATACTCACTCTGCTGCTTATGGAGTCTCTACTGCTACCACTGGTGGTTCTGCTCCTGGTTTTAATAACAGTGATACTATGAGTGATGCTGCTATCTGTGCATTCTTGGCTGATCTTACTACAGGTACTCAAGTTCTAAATCAGGATGCTGATTACATTGATCCTGATGATCTTGAGGATATTGATTTGAAGTGGCAAATGGCTATGTTGACTTTGAGGGCAAGGAAGTTCTTGAAGAGGACTGGAAGACAGCTTAAGTACAAGGCACATGGTAACATGGGCTTTGACAAATCAAAGATGGAATGCTACAACTGCAACAGGAAGGGTCACTATGCTAGGGAATGCAGGGCTCCAAGGAAGAATGGAGATTCCACCAAGAAGACTGTAGAAGAATCAAAGCCTTCTACTGCTTTAGTATCTTGTGATGGTTTAGGTGAGTATGACTGGAGTGACATGGCTGAAGAAGATCCAAATCATGCTCTTGTTGCTGAGGTGAAACCTACAGGGCATAACTTTGCTCTTATGGCCTATGCTTCTTCATCATCTGGTTCTGACTCAGAGGTATCCAATGATTCAAATGATTCTACTTGTTCTTTTCAATCATGTGTAGACACTATCGAAGAACTTAAAGCTAGGAATGAAATTCTTAGACTAGAAGTTGAATCCCTAAAACTTGATAACTTAGGTTATAAAGTAGGAATTCAAAATGTAGAAAGAAGACTTGAATATCTTAAAGAGTGTGAGTTTGAATATGTTGATAGGATCAATATACAGGATGGTGAGCTTTTTGTTAAAATTAATGAAATAGAAGCCCTTAAGAAGAAGCTAGTAGAAGCAGAACAGGCTAGGAATGCAGCTATTGCAGAGAAAGACAATCATATTGTTAGAGCTGAAAAACAAAAATTTGCTTCAACTGTTATAAATAAAACAATTGAATGTCCCCTTCAAAAAAAACAATTGAATTTCAATTAATGAGAAGAGGCAGTGGAATAGGTTATAATGAAGTAGCTCCTCCAGTAAAAAGTGCTTTTGCACCACCAGCAAAGGAGTTATCATGTCTGAATGAGTTAGATATTAACAACACTATAGGTGAAACCAGTAATGATACAAATGAAACACCTAAGGTTGATAATAAAAAGTTTTCAGATGCACCAATCATTGAAGATTGGGTATCAGATAGTGAGGATGAACAGCTTGTGTCAACACAAAGTAATAAAAAAGAAAAAATTCCTAGAGTTGATGAGTTCAGAGTTAATCAGGTTAGATTTCTGAAATCTGTGCTAGGTCATTCTATGTCTAGGAAAGTTGTTGAATATAATGAAGTACCTAGACATAATATGAAAAGGTTTAATAACAGGCCTAGGGGTAATCAGAGAAACTTCAATAATCTAGTTTCACATAAATTAGGTCATGAATTTCAACTTAGAAAGAAGGCATGTTATAAATTTGGTAGTCTTGAGCATCTTATCATAAAGTTTAAGGACTACCAAAAACCTGTTTGGAACCAACATACAAGAGTGAACCATCAAAACTTTTCAAAAAGGGATCACTCTCCTTCTAAAAGACATATGGTTCCAAGGGCAGTATTGATGAAATCAGGTGCAACTAGATCAATTATTACTGCTCAACCAAATAGGCCTTTTCATAAAAATACAACTGGTCCTACTGCTAACTCAAAAGTAGATTTTGCTGCTAAGGCAAAAGACTCTATTGCTGTACCTAAAGTGATAACCGATACAGTTGTTGGAAACCATTTTTATGCTGTAAAGGCCTCAGCTTGCTAGAGATGGAAACCAAAATCAAAAGTTTTATCTCAAGTTTCCAATAACAGTAGTGCATCAATGGACCTCACCAAATATGACTATGTTGATGCACAAGGTAGATCCAAGTCAGTGATGGCTTGGGTCCCCAAGAGAAACTACTTTCTCTATTTTTCAAGTGCAGGGCAATATCCAAGATAACCTAAAAGATTCAAGGTATTGTGGATAGTGGATGCTCTGGACATATGACTGGTGCCATATCTCAACTTGAAGATTTTGTGCCAATGGAAGGTGGATATGTTGCTTTTGGAAATGATCCAAAAGGTGGAAAGATTGTAGGTACAGGTACAATAAGGACATGTAATTTGGATTTTGAAAAGGTGTACCTTGTAGAAGGACTTAAGTTTAACCTCTTTAGTGTTTCACAGATGTGTAACAAAAGAAACTTTGTTCTTTTTACTAACACTGAATGTCTTATCCTTTCTCCTGACTTTAAGTTACCAGAACTGATAACATATACAGTGATCATATAAAGAACATAGTTCCAAAAAGAGCTTTAACTTGTCTCCTTGCAAAGGCCACTGGTGATGAATCCAAATTATGGCATAGAAGACTTAGACACTTAAATTTCAAAACTATGAATAAATTGGCTTAGGGTAATCTTGTAAGAGGTTACCTACAAAAATTTTTGAAAATCTTGAAACCTGTGTTGCCTGTCAAAAGGGTAAACAACACAGAGTCTCTTTTAAGTCCAAAGTTGTGAACACAATTACCAAGCCTTTACATTTGCTTCATATGGATTTATTTGGACCTGTTTATGTGCATAGTCTGACTAGGAAGCAATATTGCGTAGTTGTCACAGATGACTTCAGTAGATTTACATGGGTGTTCTTTCTAGCTTCTAAGGATGAAACAAGTGAAATCCTTAACGAAATCATAACTAGAATAGAAAACCTAATAAATCATAAAGTTAAAATAATCAGATGTGACAATGGAACTGAGTTTAAGAATCATGTCATGAATCAGTTCTGTGTTGGTAAGGGTATTTTAAGACAGTACAGTGTTGCTAGAACTCCTCAACAAAATGGTGTAGCTGAGAGGAGAAATAGGACATTGATTGAGGCTGCTAGGACTATGTTGTCAGATTCTAAGTTACCTTTACCTTTTTGGGCTGAAGCAATGAACACTGCCCGCTTTGTGCAAAATAGGAGTAAGGTAGTTAAGCCTCACAATAAGACCCCTTATGAGTTATTTCATGGTAGAAAGCCCATGATAGCTTTCTTTAGACCATTTGGGTGTCCTATCACCATCTTGAATACCAAAGACCAGCTAGGCAAGTTTGATGAGAAGGCTAATGAAGGTTATTTTGTTGGATACTCAATAAATAGTAGAGCTTTTAGGGTTTACAACAAGAGAACCAAACATGTAGAGGAGAATTTGCATATTCAGTTTGATGAGAATAAACCTAATATTGCAGGGAAAGGACCAGAGTGGCTCTTTAATATTGATTTGCTAACCAAGACTATGAATTATGAGCCAGTGATTGCAGGTGTAGACACTAACCATGTTGCAAGTACACAAGCTAATGGTTCTGAAGCTACAAGTGCTAAGGAGTCAACACCTCAAGAGGAGTTTGTGCTACTTGAAAAATGGAAGATTGGTCCTACTATTATTCCCACTCAGGAGAACATAAGTTCACAAGATGATGATTCTCCCAAGGGAGATGAGGGAGGTGGCTTAAAATCATCTGGTGATGCAGAGGTGGTTGATGATGAACCACTTTCGAATAATGTTGTGAAGATTACAAAGGAAACTTGCTCTAGCAGCAGTCTTTTTGATTCTGCTGCTGCACCAAAAGACAACTCTGCTGCTGGGCATAGTGAAACTTCAACTACCCTCAAGTTTCCTACTGCTGACACATAGGGCATATCTTTTGCTGATTCACATAACCCAAATGATCCAAGTATGCCTGGTTTGGAAGAAATATATGTTGATACAGATCATGAAGCTCTTGATTGTGAAATATTTGTTATGGAGACTGACTTCAACAACATGGAACTCAATATTCCTATTAGTCCCACAAAGACAACAAGAGTACATAAGAATCATCCAAAAGATCAAATTTTGGGTGATCCATCACCAACTGTTCAAACAAGGAAGAAGACAAAGGAGCAACAAGATCTACTTCACAAAGGTTTCTTTGCTAGATCTCTTCATCAAAGGAATAGCCACAAAGATCTACAAAATTGCCTATTTGCTTGTTTTCTATCACAAGTAGAACCCAAGAATGCTTATAAAGTCTTACAAGATTCAAGCTGGGTAGAAGCTATGCAAGAAGAGCTTCTCCAATTTAAGATTCAAGAAGTTTGGACCTTGGTAGATCAGCCAAATGGTAAGAGGGCTATTAGGACAAAATGGGTTTTGAGATGCAAAAGAGATGAAAGAGGCATTGTAATTAGAAACAAAGCAAGATTATTTGCTCAAGGATACACCAAGAAGGTATTGATTATGATGAAGTATATGCACCTGTAGCAAGGATTGAGGCCATAAGACTGTTCTTGGCTTATGCTTCATATAAAGATTTTGTAGTTTATCAAATGGATGTGAAAAGTACTTTTCTGTATGGGGAAATCAAAGAGGAGCTTTATGTGTCACAACCACCTGGTTTTGAAGATCCAAATTTCCCTAACAAAGTTTACAAGGTTGAAAAAGCACTGTATGGATTGCATCAAGCTCCTAGAGCATGGTATGAAAAGTTGTCAACCTACTTATTAGAATGTGGTTACAATAAGCGTAGGATTGATAAGACTTTGTTCATCAAGAAACATAAAGATGATCTTTTGCAGGTTCAAGTCTATGTTTATGACATCATCTTTGGGTCAACAAGCAAAGCTATATGTAAGGAGTTTGAGAAGATTATGAAGGATAAGTTTTCCATGAGTTCTATGGGAGAACTCACATTCTTCTTGGGGTTACAAGTAAGACAAAAGGAGGATGGGATTTTTATCAGTCAGGATAAGTATGTGATTGATATTTTGAAGAAATTTGGTTTTAGTGATGCAAAGCCTGCAAAGACAACTATGGAGAAAGACAAGCCATTGTTGAAAGATGAGGATGGTAAAGATCTAGATGTTCACTTGTACAGATCAATGATTGGTTCATTGATGTATCATACAGCCTCAAGACCAGACATTATGTTTGATGTATGTGCTTGTGCAAGATATCAGGTTACTCCCAAAGAATCACATCTCAATGTCGTGAAGAGGACCTTTAGATACTTGAGGCATCAACCAAAATTAGGGCTTTGGTATCCTAAGGATTCACCTTTTGAGTTGGAGGCATACCTTGACAGTGACTATGCGGGGGCTAGCTTGGATAGAAAATCCACAACAGGGGGTTGTCAATTTCTTGGAAGCAGGTTGGTGTCATGGCAATGCAAGAAACAAACTGTGGTGGCAAATTCTACAACTGAAGGTGAGTATGTGGCTGCTTCAAGTTGTTGTGGTCAAGTTCTTTGGATGCAAAACCAACTACTGGACTATGGGTACAATTTTATGAATACCAAAATTCATATAGACAATAATAGTACCTTATGCATAATTAAAAATACTGTTTTTCATTCTAAAACAAAACATATTGAGATAAGACATCACTTTATAAGAGATTGTTATAAAAAGAAGTTGATTCAAATTGTTAAAATCCATACTGACAAAAATGTTGTTGATCTACTTACAAAACACTTTGATGTGGGTAGATTTCAATTTCTCATTGCAAGTATTGGAATGATCAATCTTTGAAAAACTTATCTCTTTGTGTTATTGTAAAGTTTTGTAAAGTATATGTACTGTTATTGGCCTTACACCTTGATTCTATTACTAGTCATGTATTGTGCTGCTAGTTATACTATGCTGCTATCTGGTTATTCTACTGATGAGTATGATTATGCATATTTATTATTGTTGACTTGTATGCTTTGTGGTTTTGTGGTGTTGGACTAATATTTGCAGAATAAGTTCAAAGTGATGATGACTTTGCAGTTTGCACAAGAAAACTTAAACAAAAAGTGTAATTTTTTATTCATAATTAAGAGTGCACATTACAAAGATGTTATTGCCAACACAAACAGCTAACTACATCAAATGATCCCTACACATATACTCCATGGCTCTTTTCCCTTTACCCTTGAAGTCAGGCATAGCTTTCTGGACTCCAGTTCCTTTAATCTTGTCCCACACATGCTTATTAGCAAGGCCAAGTATTTGTTTGGCTGGATTTGGACGTGGGAGAGTCAGAGTCGGAGCAGAGCTTGTTTCAATGGAGGTCATCACACTTTTCCCCTTTGAAGGACCTTGAATCTCAGGTTGATCCTCTTTAGAGTGGCCAGGTGAAGAATCAGAGATAGCTGCTTGATTGACATTGGAGGGAGTAGGAAGCTCTTTAGAGGCACTGACATCATGCTTCTTCTTTCGGGCTTGTTCCTTTGTTCTACATCCTCTCCTTGGAGGGCGATAGGCAGGTTGGTATTCGAGAAAAGGTGCGGAATCCCAGGATGAATCGAATGAAATCTCTACAATTTTTGGTTTGAAAGACATGGTGGATTTGATTATGTGTTTTTGGAAGTGATTAGGGTTTTTGATGAATTTTTGAAAGTGATTAGATCCCCTTTTATTGAGGCAAAATTAACTCTAAAGAGAATTCTCTCTAAAAGTGGCGACTAAAAACCCTTATACTTCCTATTCGTTTTTCATCAATTCCACCTCAATCCTTGCTTTTATTTCATAAATCTGTTATGGTCAATGATTATTATTCGTACTAATCACTTTCTTGATCAGATTCGTGGAATTAATCGAGTTCTTGTTGTGGTTTTGTGAAAATCGTTTTTTTAGGGTTTTTATAGCCGACTTTTGTTTTCAATCAGTCAACCAATCTTATATTCATTATAGTCGGTTATTGGTACCTTTTTGGGGTATTCTAAATCGATTGTATATCTTGGATGTGATTGAATTCGTTTTTTGAAACCGACTTAAGGTTTCTGGATCGCTACCTATATTATCTCTAATTCCAAGTCGGTTTGGGACTGATTTACTTATATATAGGATCGATCTCTCTCTTGCTGGCACATTCTAAATCGTTTGGTTTAAGGATTTCATTCCACGACTTCCTCTTAGGGATTCGTTATCTATTGTGCTCAAGAGCTTGCTGGTGGGTTTATAATCGTTCCATAACAAGGACGATTTGTTGTGTGCGTATAGTCTTTTATACGCATTGGTGGCTGGTAATCCTTTTGTTAGGGTTTTGAAGTATTGTTTGTGCACTACGTATTTGCTGCTGTTTGTTCATTGTTTGTGGGTTTAAGAGAGATATGGCATCTGGTTTGAAGAATGGTAATAAGCCTTCTAAGGCTATGGGGTTGGCTGCTAGGATTAGTAACATAGAGGGTAAGGTTCTCAATAATTCTAGTACGTCATTGAAGTCCTTTTTGAAGAATGCAGGTTTGGATGGTAAAACAGGTACTTATGCTTTGCCATGTGATCATGGTGTTGCTGGTTCGGATTTAAACGGTGCATCTAATCAAGGGGGGAAGGTGGATGGTACTCCTATGCATGTTCCAACTCGGGATGCTTGTAGTGGTACTGCTGGTGTACATGGGGCTAAGGTTAATGGCGAATCCATGACTAAGGCTGGTGTAGATGGTCCACAACATGTTGGATCTGATGGTTCTTGTGCTCCTAAAGTTACTTGTGATGCTAATTCTGGTGGTATCAATGAGGAGGCTGGTTTGGGGTCAAGAGTAGTTATTCCAATGGCCGTTGTTGATGATATGTGCTCGAAACTTACTAATTCATTATACGGTTATTTCATTGGTAATAGAATTGCATTTCCTATTGTGCAAGATTATGTCAAGCATGCTTGGGCAAGGTTCGGTTTTGAACATGTGATATTGCGGAATGGTTTCTTCATTTTCAAGTTTTCTTCACTTGAAGGTATGAATAAAGTGCTTAATGGTGGTCCTTGGTTTATTCGTTCAACGCCTTTATTCTTACATGTTTGGGTGCCTAATATGAAACTTGAGAAGGAGAAGATTACTAAGGTACCGGTTTGGGTACGTATTCATAATATACCTTCCGTTGTATACTCTAAAACCGGTGTAAGTTTGATTGCAAAACAGTTGGGGCGGATAATACGGTTTGATGCGGGTACTAATGGTATGTGTAAAGATCCTTGGGGACGTTATTCATATGCACGGGTACTTATTGAATTATCGGCTGATTTGGATGTTTTGGAATCAATTGAAGTTGAAATTCCTTTACCTAAGGGTAAGGGTAGTTATATGGAGGTTCTTGATGTTGAGTATGAATGGTGGCCATCTTGGTGTTCTAAGTGTGTTTGTTTCAATCATGATGATGATGGGTGTCCTCTTAGGCATAAGCGGGTTACTAAGACTTCGTCTCAACAAGATGGTAAGGTTCACGCTACAAAGGCTGGTCATACTAATGATAAGGGTAAGAAAGGGACTTGGGGGTTTGCAACTAAGTCTAAACTTTCATACCAACCTGTTTCTAAACCGGCTGCCAAGAAGAAGAATAAAGGTACACATTCTAATACCGGGGCTGCTAAGCCTACTAATGATGATTCTAATTCGAGTGGTACATCGCATGATGCTTTGAAGAGTGATTTAGGGGCTGCTACTAATGTTGAGGTCAACACACAACATGGGCAGCATGACCATGTGGATGATCAGGCTTCTTTTGGGGGTGTGCATTCCATGGGGATTAATGGTGTTAATGCTGTTCCATTGCATAACACTAGTAATGATGGTTTGTGGGAGCTTGGTTCTCACAATGATGGTGCTTCTACAAGTGTGACTTCTTCTGATTTTGTTAATTCTGACTCGTTTACTACTACTGTGAAGAGTCCTTTGAAGAGAGTTTCATTTGCTGCTGAAGATGAGGTGGTTGAGTATGTTGATGAAGATGATGAAGTCTACGAGAACTACGATGATATTGAGATGTATTCCACGTTCAAGAATGGTTCTCCGAGCGACTTCCAGGTGCAAGGTCGCAAGAAGAAATAGTTATATGTCTATTATTTTTGTTTTCTTGCTGTTAAGTTGCTTTTTTCTAGCATTGTGGTTTGGTCAGTTGCACATGTTGTGCATGTTAGTTTTAAGAATGGTATGCCATTCTTAGATAGGTTATTGTTAGTGTCCTAACGGACTGTGGGCGAAGGATTTCACCTTCGTCATTTTGTACTTCAACGTTTTTTGGATAATGAATTTTACCGGGGTGTAGACCCTTTTACCCAAAAAATTAACTCTAAAGAGAGTTAATGCTCGGTTGGTGATTGGAATTAATTTTGGTAATCAGGCATTAATTATGGAGACTTTGACTTTTGACTTTTGACTTTTGAATTTTGACCGAGAAAAAGTCATGATACTTCTGAGATAAGGATGGTTGAATCATATGTGCAGACAACTCTACTGCTAGTTATATTACTCTGTTGCTGGTTCTATTGCTACACAGGGTTCCGCTGCTAAGTTTTAAAGTGTAAGGGCGGTTATTTAACTTCCAACAAATGGTTTAAAAACCTAATTGGATCTCACAATTAGTTTTACGCGCTCACAATTGAAGTATAATCAAACCCTAACACTCAGTTATCATCAAAATCAAAAACCCCCAAATTCCCAATCCCTAATTGATGGAGTCGACACGCAAATGGGCTGAGAGTCACAACAATGTTGCACTTTTGGATGCATCCATGGTCCCTGAAGGATTCACAGAGATGGTTCATTTCATCAATGCTACTTCCATTAGGTATGCATTAACTGTGAACCCTACTATATCAATTCCTTACATTAAACAGTTTTGGCTTACTACAAGAGTCAAAACTATCAATGGGGAAAAACAGATTAAGGCCAAGGTAGATGGTCAACAAGTGCTTGTCACTGAATCCTCTATAAGAGAAACTCTTCTCTTGATGATGATACTGGGATTAAGTGTCTTGTTACCACTGCCATTTTTGAAGGTTTAAAAGATTTGGGATATGAGAAGCAAAATGATAGTTTAAAATTTCAAAAAGGGCTTCTTTGTTCTCATTGGAAGGTTTTAGTCCATACTCTTTTACATTGTTTGAGTCCTAAAACATCTGGGTGGATTGAGTTCAGTACTGTCATAGCATCTGCTTTGATATGTTTGAGCAAAGGAGAACCAATTAATTTTTCAAACATGAATTTGGATGGAATGGTCAAGAGTATCAAAGCGTCTGGAAAATATTTGCTTTATCCTAGATTTGTACAACTCTTTATAGAAAACCAAATTACTAAAAGGAGAACTCACAGAGGAATTTATCCTTCACCCAAACTTGTGCCAAAAATATTTTCCTTTTTACAAAGAGATGGTAAAGGTTTTTCAGGCAAGGTTACACCTCTTTTACCCTATATGGTGCAACTTGTGCAACAAACACAGGGTGAAGAATCGCGCACACCCACTGGTTCCCATCACACACCCGATTTTTCTTGTACAGCCACTCAACCCAAAACACTCTATAAACGTAGGAAATCCACTAAAAACACTGAGCAACCTCAGGCCAGTGTTAGATCCAATGATGCAGATGAGGATGTCTCAGGTAATGAAGCAGACAGATTGGTGAGGGCTGCCACTACTGCTTCTAGCTTAGATGCAGAGCAGGACAGTGGTAACATAAATAAGACCCACTCCAAGGCAACATCTAGTGAGGATGATTCTACTGAATCTGAATCCAGTGATGGTAACCCTAGCCAAATGGCAAATGCAGGGGGTTTAGATGATCAAACTAGGTTTGATGCTGGGTTTGCATCCATTGATTCACCTCTCGGGTCAGGTAACACAGACCAAAGTGATGAGGATAGAGATGACACAGAGGAATTGATGGATGACACTGTACCAATTGACAATGCCAGTGATTCACCTCTCGGACCAGGTAACACAGGTCGAAGTGATGAGGCTAGTATGAAACTTATTAAGGAATTGATGGCCAAACGTACCACCTTGGAGACCAAATGCAAAACTTTGGAGACACAAGTTCTTGATCTTNGGATAGAGATGACACAGAGGAATTGATGGATGACACTGTACCAATTGACAATGCCAGTGATTCACCTCTCGGACCAGGTAACACAGGTCGAAGTGATGAGGCTAGTATGAAACTTATTAAGGAATTGATGGCCAAACGTACCACCTTGGAGACCAAATGCAAAACTTTGGAGACACAAGTTCTTGATCTTTAATCTTTATCATCTGTACAAGCAAAGGAGATTAGAAGGTTGCAGAAGCTGGTGAACGTGTTAACAGATGTAAGGAAATCAAGATCTTCAACCTTGAAAACATTTAAGAAAGTGGGATCCTCCAGGATTATTAGTTCCCCTGCACATTCTACTCATTTGGAAGAGGATGCGTGCAAACAGTGGAGGAATGATATATTGAATTCAAGGGAGGATAAAATTTTAGATGAACATGCTAATGATGGTTTGGATACTGGTATAGGTACAGGGGAGGATATGGAGTTTGATAGTGGTGATCGGGACAATGTTGATAAATTTGTGGTTGCTGATAGAGAAGGTCATGAGGCAGTATTGGAAAAGGTTATTGAAACTCAAGAAAAGGTTGCAGAAAAACTCAAAACTTTGGAGCCTTAAGAACTTGTGAAAGCTTCTGAGTTAATGAGTGGGGCATTAAGGAGCTTAGGAGAATCTGTTGCTGAAGCTGCTAAGGATTCCACTGCTCAAGACTCCATTGTTCAAGAAATTCATTCTGTTGCCAGTGGAAAAGTTCAGGATTCTGGTGCTCAGGAAAATGCTGCTGGTATAAATGCTCAGGGTTCTGCTGCTCAGGTTTCTGCTGATGGTACAAATGACAAAAATGTTGTTGCTACAGAGATTTTGGATGATGATGTCTTAATGGCAGAAGCTATGATGATGCTAAAGGAACAAAAGGAGAAAGCATCAACAGCACAATCTAAGCAATCAACACCACCAACTCCATCACAATCCACACAAGTATCACAACCACCATCACCTCAACCATAACCAACACCCACACCCACATCTCAACCAAAGCCACTCCCAAAAGAAACACAAGTGCCAAAACCACCTACTAAAGGAGTGACCATCACAGAACCTACCATTCCAAATAAGAAGTCTATTCCAATTGCAACTGCATCTGATAAGGGCAAGGGCAAAATGATTGATCAAGAGCCTGAGATGGACTCAATTGATGAAGAAATGTTAACCCACATACCTTATCACTATTGGCCAAAAGATAAGCAACTAAAGTACAATGAAGAGGCTGCAAAGAAGTTTCAAGAAGATGAATACTTACTTGAGCAACAACTTCTTGAACAAGAAAGACTTAAAGCTAATAAGGAGGAGATGGATATAAGAGAGTATGAGAATGGGAGGAAAAGAAGATTAGGATGAATGCAGAGGTTGAGCTCTCAAAACTTGTCAAAATTGAGGAGCAAGAGGTACCTGCATTTGATGTAAAGTCTTGGTTGAAAGAGTTCACTGCCAAGAAAAAAAAAGCTGCTGCTGCAAGAAAGAAAAGAAAGATTCTCAGGGGCCCAACACCTCTTCAACAAAGAAAAGAGTTGAGCAATACTTGAGACATGTGAAGGGATAGGGACTATTTCAACTCAAAGGATTCTCTGATTCTGATATCTTCAAGATGTATCAACAAGCAAAGACAGAAACTGAGAGATTTATTGCTATTGGATCAAAAGAAGATGAAGAACAATTTGCTAAGATGAATAAGAAAACGATGGGTCCTGAGAAATTGAAAAAGGCAGAGAAAGTGTTAGAGGCTGAGAAAGTTGAAGTGCCTAAAGTTGCAGAGCAGGTGGATGAAAGTATAGCAGAGACTAAGCCTATTCCTAGCCATGGTAGTAAGAAAAGAGGAATTAGAAGAAAGACTTTTGCTAGGAAGAAGAGAAAGGTTTTTACTTCAAGCAGTCCAAAAGGATCAGAGGAAGTGAATGAAGAAAAAGCTGAAGAGGAGATAACACAAGCTGAGCAAGAAAGGTTGATGGCTCTTACCATGTTATCTACACATAAAGAACCACCAATCACAAATGCAGTTCCTCTAGCAGCTAAGCATACAATTGTTTCTTACACATTCAGAGTTAGAGATGGAAGTGAAGGGTATTGGGAGTTTAAGAGAACTAATGGGATGTATTATGGGTTCATTTGTTTCTCTCAAATGCTAAACTTCATGGATAGAGATGATGTGGTAGATGTTTGGAAGCTGTACAAAGAAAAATTTGGAGCTACACCACCAGAAAATGATTATGAAAAGATAATCTATCATAATCTGTAAATAATGTTTGAACCTCATATTACTGATAGAGAATGGATGGAAATGAGAAACACCAAGGTAAACAGATGGTATTTATATCAATCTTGTGGTGTTCATGAGTTATCAGCCGGAGGTGTTACTGCGTTTCTATTGGTAGAAAAAGATTATCCTGGTTTGAATACCAATAGGGAGATACTCAGTCAAATGGTACAAAGTGGATTCTTAAAGCTCCAAAGACACTTTAGGTCAGATCATCAAGCTTATAAGTTGCTGCAGAAGTATGAGAAGATTCTAGACCCAAGCTTAAGAAAAAGTTCTCAAAAGAAGTAAGTGTTTGGAAGCATCCTCCTGGTGATTATTTGTTCTTAAGAGAAACTTGATGATTTGGGAGGCAAATATCAAGTTTTAGGGAGGATTGTTGGGTTTTAAGATTCAGATGCTTAAGAATTTGTCTAAGTGTCAATCTACTACTGATAATGGACTCTGCTGCTAGTGTACATGTTAGGTCACCATTTTAGTAAACACAAGTAATCTTATAAGAGAAATGAGATGAGAATTTGACTTGGTTGATTAAGATCAATATGAAAGATGAAAGAACAAGAGTTTCCTTAAGATATGAAAATAACCAACATTTGATACAATAGATATGATGTCCTATATATAGGTGAAAGGTAGGGCGACATCCCTTCCTTCCCTATCTTCTAAACGTGTGGGCTTTTAGACCCATTGGACATCTTATTGGACTTAACTTATAACCATACGATTAACTAAATAACGTAGCTAAATAAGATAATACTAGCAACCTTTTACATTGACTTAAATGACCGAGACTTGACTGAATAGTTGAAAACTATGATCCTAACAATCTCCCCCTAAGGATCGGTCATGAAGGATTGTTGAAGGCTAGAAGTTCGTCATGGTCATCGAGGTTGCTTGACGTCTTTGTCTTTGAACTTTAACTGTTGACATTTGTAGCTTTAGACGTCTTCAAAATGATTGTAGTAGAAGTGATTCATCATTCTTTGTTATTTGTCTTTGTTGATGTGAAAATGATACATGATGTTGTAATCCGCCATACGTCACTTTCGGTGTCTCCAATGAATTCGCTCCGTTCCGACATGCTCATACATCTTTGACTGTGTTGTAGTTATGCATTCGTAGCTCTTTGTCTTTGTTGTTGAAGATTCATGATTGTTGTCGTAGAATCTTTTCTTTAGACTTTGATGTTGCGTCGAGCTTTATTTGACATTGAGATGTATGTATGAGCATGTGGAAGTTGGTGTTCTAGATGGCATTTGTACCTGAAATAAGACAGTTAGCAATAATACAACCGATACTTACAGGTTTGAACTAGAATTCATCAACAGCATATTGTGAAGACTCCTTCTAATTCGCGCCAAGGCCGTTCCTAATCGGATACCTCCTAAGGAGCTTACACGGGCATANACATTGAGATGTATGTATGAGCATGTGGAAGTTGGTGTTCTAGATGGCATTTGTACCTGAAATAAGACAGTTAGCAATAATACAACCGATACTTACAGGTTTGAACTAGAATTCATCAACAGCATATTGTGAAGACTCCTTCTAATTCGCGCCAAGGCCGTTCCTAATCGGATACCTCCTAAGGAGCTTACACGGGCATAACTAAGTGCACCCACGATTAGGTGAGTCGCTGGAGATCACCCCACGACTGTAGACCGTTTGAAGCCATCGTAAACACTAAGCGTAACCCACGAGGAATTACCCAAGTGACCTGCTGTCAGGGCTGTTTGATGTTGACCCTGGCAGGATTTCCGTTCAATCATTCGAGAAATACTTAAGTAAATCCCTCATGAACATTCTAGGCAGATTGCTAAGATCTGCGAAGGACTCGATAATTTACAGTTGGTGTCCATTGATGTAGAACAACCAACGTAAGATTACTAAGTGTACCTAAGAGATCTTTGATGTATCTCATGGCTCTAGACTCAATTAGTGCATCTTATGGTTTCCTATGCGGAGATTGGGGCAGGGTCTCCTGTTTCAATATCAACCGACTCTAAGAGAAGGTCGATAGATTACAATGGTTCCCCGTGAGAATGAAACAAGTATCTTTTGAGAGATACTCGAGTGGCTAGAAGGTTAAGGTGCATGCGTCACTGGGTCGATGACGTATTTTATCTTCAATACCGGTGTCACCTTAGCAACAACCAGTAGCATATGAATTGAACCCGGTGTCTGCCCTAAGGTTGAGTAATTTGGAGGGCTCATTTCTATTCACCCTTTTCATAACGTTTCTTTTTAATTCTTCAACCCCTTCTTTCTCCGTTTCATTCATTACTCCTTTTTACGTATCATACCTAAGGACTTCTAAATACTAACTATTGGTGATGTCATTGGGTAGATCCCTCCGGTTTAGGCGGATCATAGGACGGTTGTTCCTAACCTTAGTAACCTTATAACTCCATGACTATCCTAGTGATGCCTTATGAAACCATTCATTTGAAAATCTCTCAAAGTGTTTGTGAATAAAAGACATTTTATAACACTTTGAGGGTTTTTATTTTCTTATGAAATACTCCCCCTCCACATGTGCTTATGAGTATTTTGCGGAAAATAACACATGCGGGAGAAGTTAGCACTTTAGAATTGATCCACTCTTAATAGACATGTACCCGAGGGACACGGTTACGTTGCTTAGTTAAAGGGATGCATTGTCAGTTTTTAGGTGACAACTAGCCCTAATAACTACCTTGAAGTTGTAAACATTCCTTAAAGGAAGTTAGACCCTTTAAAGTAACGTCTAGAAAGAGTTTCTCGAAACGGTACAATCTACTCAGATAAATCCTTTCGAATACTAACGGTTTTTGTTTCGTCAATTCTTGGGTCATTACTGAGTCGAGCTTGAGTGAGATACAACTTTGCCACATCATATTTTAATTATTTTCTTCTTCTCCCCCTCAAAAATAGCATATCAAATGTTGTTTTTGCAAACCATTTTGATTAAAATATGCTTTTTGAGTCTTATGGGGAGTTATCATCAAAGATTTGAGATTTTAAGAACGATGTTTTGGTACAAGTACTCCCCCTCAACTTGTGGATACTCATTGAGGTGAAATACTTGTCTTTTGAGTAGAATTGTGAAAATCTGAAAAGTTTGATAAATTCTACTCAAAAGTAAGAAGCCTTCGCTCCTTATCTTAGGATTGTAGCACTGAAGCATACCACAGGGTCCTTTCTTTACAAGGTATGGGTTGTGCACTGTTATGTGTACACAAGCCTTAATGATTCACAATTAACAAGAATGAATTAGAAATTATGAAAGGTTATACCAAAAGCTTATGTCTGAGATGGAGTCAAAGCATTGAAGCCGGTGAACTTTACGTTTGGCCTTTGAAATGTCAGGATCGGAAACGATGGACGAACCCCGATATAACTTTCCAGTCTCCTAATCCGCTCCCTCCGGTTGAGCCTTTCTTCAATGGCATGGATGAAGTTCTTTACCATTCTTCTTGTGCTAGAATTCCAACGGGTATGCTTTCCTTCTTTTACTTTGTTCAGATCGTCCGTCAATCTCTCCACTAGACCATCACGAACTCGTTGCAAGGTAGCATCACAGAACTTATGAAGCTCGTCAAACCGCATGAACCGTAGCTGATGCTTTGAGTTGAGGTAAGTAACCCCGAACTTTGGTTTTTGGAGAATCATTAGTTGTGATGCATCATGTAGTTCATCGATCATGAGTTGTGGTTTGGTCAAGTTGAGATGATTCTGGTAGCTTTCGACACCTAACTGCAGATCTTCTACACGTTCACGGATGATCAGTTGCCTTATGTACATGAGCAAGGAAGAGATGAAGTTGTACTGAGTTGACGTTGGGAAGCCCCTCATTCTTCCTTGAACTTTCTCCAGATACATATCTTCTACGTCATCTAGATAAAGATGTGGGAAATCGGCTTCACAAAACTTGTAGAGCTGTTCGTCTTGCCTCTTAACCACTATTTCCTTCATGTAGACATAATCAAACCGTTTATCTTCCAGGATTTGCATGATTGCGACGATTCGGCCTTTGTTCTTCACATCACCGGATGTACGTTCACGTCTGTGAGTGTAGCCGAGCTTTCGTCGTTCCGACCAGTTCTGAATTCCAAACAAAGCGTCTCTGTTGTATTCCACAATAGAGTTGCTGAAAATAGGAGCGGTTTCTTCAATGTTTGGAACCTCATAACGAGCAGCTGGTACTGAAATCCTTAATGAAGACTTGTAGCGATCTTTGGAAGCTTTGATGTCGTGTTGCAGGTAGCGGAGATCGTAGTTGAAGAAGAACCGATACGGAATTCTAGGCTTGTCAGCAAAGCCTTGAAGAGGTAAAGGTTTGGTCCAGTCGGTGAAATACGGTTCGTTGTGCTTTCCATGTGCATCAAAGTTGCTTTCCGGATTAAGCCAATCAAAGGAGTCTGATAAAGCTGATGCAATGTTCTGCAAATGGTAGTCCAGCTCTATTTTGTTTCCTGATCGTGCCTTAAGAAAGTCACGAGCATCCTTGTTGATTCGCCTAAGTTCAGCTTTCGTCACCTTTTCCAGCTGAAGACCCGAAAGAATACTCTGAGCGTATTGTAAAGTGTTGCCCGGGAGTGGTTCTTCGGTTTCAAGCGGTGGATGAGCTTTAATCATTGTAGTGACCCATTCAGATTCAGGAGCCTCAGGAGCATCTAACCATGTAAAGCGTTTGGTTTGCTTCTTCTTACTCTTAGACTTGTCGGTCTGAGTTGTTGATGATATTCCAGCTTGTGGTTCAGGAGATTCAGTTTGAATGAATTCATGTTGTGGTTCCTCCTGTTGATCATCTTGCTGAAGCATGAATGGTTCTTCTGCTGCTGTAGGTCCAGACTTGGGTGCTGAACTTTGTGGTTTGCGGGTAGAAGTCTTAGATGCTGGTGGTTGTCTGGATGATGATGGTTTGCGGCTAGACTTGGATCTTTTGCTTTGTGAGTCTTTGTCCGGATCATCGTCTTTTCTTGGACGTTTGCGTGTACCAGCGGCTTCTTTACATGACTCTGTTGCCCTCAGGGATTCAAGTAATGCAGCTTCTTCATCAGTCTTTTCTACCTTTTCAGCAAGTTTGGAAGCTAACAAAGTTTCCAGTTGTTCCACGGTTAAATCCACAGGCTCAGTAGGAGGCCTGTTCGTTTGCAGATAGAAAGGAGTTGACTGAAGCGTTTTGACGATGTTTTTACGAATCCTGATGTCTAGCTCATTTCTGATGGGTTTCAGCAGTTCAGACAACTCTGGAGTTACTGTAGATACAAGATTTTCACCCAAGTATTCTTTGGTGTAGTCTTTGATCATCTCTTCCATATCTGCTGTCATGTACTTGTCAACTTGAGCTTTAGTCTGCATTAACTCCTGTACTTTATCAGAGAGCTGAGTAACCAGTGTAGTCATTTTCTTCATTTGGTCTTGAAGATCACCATCGTGTTGTTGTGGTGTTCTCCTAGTCCTTGAAGATCCCGCAATATGCTTTGCCCGTAAAAATGCTTTTGTAGTTCTCAGACTGGCTTTCTTCATTCTTGGTCTTTTTGCTTTTGGTGGTGGTGGTGGTGGTGACTGGTCTGATGATGATGATGATGATTCTGCTTCTCTATCTGATTCAGAGTGAGGTGGAGATGGATCTTTAGGTGGTGTACCTTGAGGGATTGGAGGTCGTTCCGGTGTTGGAGACCTATCCTTTGGCGGTGATGGCATATCGGTGTCGAAGAATTGATCATCTTGATCTTGATCATGGGGTTGATCATCAAGATTTTCTTCTGCCGGTTCCTCTGAGGTTTTCTTACTCAACTCCTCTTCTTCCTGACCTTTGGCTTCGACCTCTGGAATTGTTGTCTCAGTTTCCTTTTGTAGTTCATCTGTAGCCTCTTCAACTCCAGCATCTTTCATAATAGTGTTACCCTCAGCATCCTTTTCCAGTTGTTCTGTTGTTGTTTCAGTTGCTGTTGGAGGTATCACTGTGCTGCTAGAACCACCTTCTCTAGCTTGGAGTTCAAGTTTTTGCTGATGAGCTTGTTGCAATTGAAGGTTGAGACGAGCAGCCAATTTGAGCTTTTTCTGCTCTTCCTTTTCCAGGTATCGGGTGTCAACGATTATGCTTTTCAGCTTGCCTTTGTCAGTTGAAGGTTCAGATTCAGGTTGTGCAGTTTCTTTATCATCATGCCCAGGTTCACGGATGACAATTCCTTTTCTTGGTTGTTGTTGTTGCTCATGGAGAGTTTCCAAACTTAATTGTTTTGCCAGTTCGAGTTCAGGATCCTCTTGAGCAACATACCTTATTTCATAGTCCCCTCCTTCATCTGTGTCGGTTTCGGTTTCGGAGCCAAATTCTGACCCACTAGCTTCTGATGGTGGTGGTGATGGTTCAGGTGTGATGACTTTCTTCTTGATGACTTTTCGTTTTGGGGCTGCAGCAGGCTTAGACTTTGGTTGTTTAGGAGTTTGAGTACTACTGGAGCTTCCAGACTTAGCACCTCTCTTGCTGCGAGTCTCCCTTATGTATCTGGGAACTTCTTCGGTTTCAGAAATGCCTACTCTCCCAGCTTTGTAGGCTAAGTCGTAGATTCGGTAGTTCGAAGATGCAAGAATCTTGTCATTCAGAAGATTGTCAGGTATTCTCAGGCCTGTGGTCCTTGGAGTGAACTGAATGGACTTGACGAAAGCAATCTTGTCATCGTCCACAATGCTGTGCTTTGGTTCGGTACGGTCAAACATCCTTTGGCGAAACTCAGGAGTTTTGCCAACGAGGTAGTCAATGAGCATTTTGGTGAACCTTAAGAAAGGAATCATGGTTCGACCAGTAGTACGGATCTGAAAGTTGATGTCGCTCATGATTGGATCTGTAGAGTCAATGTCGGCCTTGCTCATCATCCCCCAGAATACTTGCAGATGGGATAGTCGGGGATGTTCATGACCACTCTTCCGTCCCGTGATAGATCTGATGATAAGCATGTAAAATGTTCTCCAAGGTTGAGGTAGATACTTGACGTTGAACTTGGACAGTATAAGCCTGGAGGACTCTTCTATATCATAACCAAACTGAATCATGTAGTCGAGTACTTCAAGCTCTGTCAACATCGGTTCATATTCATTGGAAGTAGGGAGCATTATAACCGTCCTGAGAACATCTAGATCAACTTCGTATTCCTGTTGTTCTAGAGTGACCTTGAATGAAGCATCATCCAAATTAACCTGAGCAGTGTGCCAGAATTGGTGAATGTAGAAGGTTGGAACAGAAGCAGACTTCGTAAGCATGCTCTTGCACGGATGTGCCAATAGAATGTCTTTGACGATCCGGTAAGAATCTTCAGTAATCCTGAGCTTGTTGAAGTTTAAACGAAGATTGTTCTTGCCAAGGGTCACATGGTAGTCAGCTGGAACTACTTCACCAAGTGTTAAAAGTGGAAGATTCTGTGCGGGTGCGTTTTCTGCTTGTTGTTGTGGTTGAGCCATTGTGAACTGAAAATATGATGTCATAAGATCAAACATTCAACTTGTTAGTTTGTAAGTTAACGTACGAGTTTGATACTCAAGACCATTTCATTTTACATTTTGCATGCAAGTTTCATTAAGCTCGTGAGATGTTTGTTATGACGATGATAAATTGTATGTAATCTAAGACGTAATGATAAGCATTCTACACTCATAATACAAGTTAAGTACATCTAATAGATTACACAATCACTAAACATCCACAAAATAATGTCACAATGGTCACAATCACATGAATACAAGTTCACAAGAATACAACTTAGTTTTTATAAAGTTTACATGTCATACAAACTTTTCAAAAATTATCCTAAGTGTGATCTCGATAAATTGTAAATCTGTGATCTCGACAACTCTCCAATTCAGTGATCTCGATAACATTTGCATTGAGTGTTCTCGATAACTTTCAAACTGAAAGATCTCGATAACATGTCAAGGCAAAAGTTCTCGATAACTTGAATCCAAAAGATTGCGATAAGCACTGTTCACGGGATTTCGATAATTATGGGTTTTCGAAAACTTCAAAGATCTCGACAACTCTTATTGGAAAAATCTCTATAAGTTATAAAAAATTTCGATAACATAAGTTATGGGAATTTTCGATAGCTTATCAAAGATTTCGATAAAAGTTTTCGATAACTTTTATACTTATCGAAATTTCTTGTACAAGAAATTTCGAGATTGCATTGTAGACATACGTTTGATGAATAAGTTGTTTCCTTGAGTGAATCCTGAAACATTTAAGCACAAAAACAATGTTACAAACACAAACAGCAAACACATGCATGATCTCGTTAAATTTCATAAACCCTAATCTATCTAGATTACAAGTATAATGGATTCATGTTGCTTAGTTAATGAATTCATGCAATTAAAGCATATACAAACATGATATGATCACTGAATTAGAACAAACAACAACACTTTGAAAACACCCAAATCAACGAA
>LBNU01030875.1:25927-56788 GCA_014162995.1 Artemisia annua | reverse complement strand
GTTTCCCATGTAAATCCGCATCCTAATTAGTTGTGTTGACATTGGGGTATTGTATGTTCACAACTATGTCATAATAAACTTGTAAAAACTGATTAAATAAAATTTAAGACATCTAAAATAAGCTTAGAAATAAGCAAAATAAGCACGACTCTTCGTAAGCCCTACCCAAGCTTTTTTTTATTGAAACTCGAATGAAAAACCATGCCAAGGTGTACAAGAAAATTATAAAAGTTTACGATTAGAAAGAACTTGTAAAGATTAAAGCAATAAATGACAATAAGTAAATCAAGACATGAACAATTAAATTGACATAAATTTAAAACAAAATTATAAATGCAATAAAGTAAGACATAATTAAAATGACATAATAAAAAAACTAAATGAAGACTAGCTTCTAAAATGAAGCTTAAGTTGTTATTTAAGGTTGTCCATGGTGGATTCCTTTACATCAAAGCCCTACTATATTTGTTTATGAAATGACACCATAAACTTCTATTACATACTAAACGACTTCAAAAGAAACTAATCCTTGTTAACTTGAGAATATGTTAACGAGTCTTCATAAAGTCTTCAAGATATAAAAGTGACCACATTGCTCGAGTTTGGGAAGCTTATACAATGATAAATCTTTAATCTTCGATTTAAGTATCTCTTTCATATTCACGAGCCTTTAAGTAAGAAAACATTGTCACGCCTTTACTTGAGTTAAATCTTCATCTGACGTTGTTCTTTACCTTTCCAAATCTCACTGCTTTTTAGCTTTTTGGTTGGGGTTTTCATGCCATTTATGCAATATCCTTTCCTGCACAGTCACAAACACAAAAACACTATATCTTTGGCGTTTCACGTTAGTTTTTGGTCTTTTCTACACTTAAACTAAGGTCAAAAGTATGTGTAAAATAACACACATCACATATTTTGATTGACTTAGGAAAATACCACGGGGAGATTGATGAACTTGTAATCCTAGAAAGAACGTAAGTTCACCCATCATCGACATTTCAAAATTTTAGTTTCATTAATTTTGCAAAAGCATTAGAATACTTTTTGTTAGTAGATGCAAAAATAATGTCGTCTATGTAAATTTGTACAATTAAAACGTCTTCCCCGTGTCTTTGGATAAATAAAGTTAGATCTATCAAACCTTTGGTAAAACCATTAGCAAGTAAGAAAGCAGTAAGTTTGTCATACCATGCCCTGGGGGCTTGTTTGAGACTGTAGAGAGCCTTCTTAAGTCGATAGACATGGTTCGGATGCTCTGGGTCAACAAATCCTTCCGGTTGACTGACGTATACCTCCTCACGTAATTGACCATTCAAAAATGCCGTTTTGACGTCCATTTGGTACACGATCATGTTTTTGTGAGCAGCGTATGCCAGAAAAATCCGTACAGCTTCAAGTCTAGCCACGGGTGCGAAAGAATCTTCAAAGTCGATTCCTTCCTCCTGACTATAACCTTTAGCTACCAATCAGGATTTGTTACGTATGACATTACCTTCTGCATCCAACTTATTCTTCCATATCCATTTAAGTCCAATCGCATAAACTCCATCCAGCCTTTCAACTAATTCCCAGACTTCTAGTCTCTTGAATTGGTCGAATTCTTCTTGCATAGACTCAATCCAATTATCATGTGTCATTGCTTCCCTGATGCTTTTTGGTTCGGCATGAGAGATGGTGAGTGCATACATGCAGTGTTCGGCATCGGAGTGAAGTTTCTGTCGAGTCATCACTGGAGCTTGGGGATGACCAATAATGTTGACAATTGGGTGATCACGTGTCCAATGATGTGTTGACGGGTGAGGGTTATGGAACTGCTGCACATTAGTCGATTCCAAGTCCCGTGTTGACGACTCTGGAATATCGGAAAGGTTGGGAGTCGGTGCAAACGGATTAAAGAATGCATTGGGATCGTAATTTGCAGGTTCGGGTACTTCAAGTTGATTCAGATCTTCAGGTGCATTGTATGAGTTGGAGTCTGTCTGTTCATCTGCTGTTGGTGAATCTGTTGGAGGTGCATCAGTTTCTACAGTAGTTGTAGTAACGGGTGTATCAGGCACTGGAATAGTGGCAGTTTGAGCAGCGGAATCGGTGGATACATTTTGTGCACGAATCTCAAAAGAGTCATCAAACAGTGGAGTGAACAACGTTTCCAATTCTTGACGGGTTAAAGGTAAAGGTGCATCTGAACGATCTGGGAAATTTAAACGGTTAAGTTCGGGTCCTAAGCTGTTGCGCTCAGAAGCCATAACATTAAGCTCGGGTCCGAAACTGAGTTGTTCCGAAGCCATCATTTAAGTGCGGGTTTCGTACTGAAGTGTACGAAAGCCATCCCTGTTAAATCTGCAAAGAAAGAAAGAAGAGACAAAGCAGAGAACAGGGATCCCCAAGTGTAATTGGGTTCCGGATGTTAGAAGCATAAAGTTGTAGTGTCAATTATCTTCTTGACACCAAAACACTCAATATCAATGGTTTGCTTTCTCGCCTCAGGGATAGATTCTGTGGATTTCACATTAGTTTTGGTGAAAATATCTAAAATCTTTCCTGTGGGAATCCACCTAAGACCAATCGCTTTGAAAATTCTACCCGTGGGTACCCACCTAAGGTTAGATCTAGGAGATGTTTTCCTCTTAGGTGCAGCGGAATGAAATGTGGGAGCATCACTTAGTTGAGAAAACCTATGTCCTATATTGATCCACTTCTTAGATTTCTGATTTATGGCTTTTGGTTCAACGGGTTTGTTTTTCTTAGTCAATTGAGCCTTTGCAAGTGAATTTCCCTTTGGAAAATATTTTAAAGAACCTACAACATGATTTTTTAAGCAACTACTCTTAGATGCTATCCAATTCCTATTAGTTTGTTGATTACTCTTAGGTTTTGGTTTGCTACTACTAGTAGTGTTTTGCAATACAGTGGAAGGCATCACATGAGGTTTTGAACCTAGAATTCCATCTTTTTGAAGCAGTGCCTTTTTCCTAGCCTTTTCTAGATCATAGTTCTTGCACATGTCATTTTTGTCATAAGACTCTTTACTTTTAATGCTCGTTTTAGACATAATTTTCGAACTAATCCTAGATGAGCCAGGTATAATCATGTGTAGAGGTATAGCAGAAACAGATGCATTTTCCTTAGGCCAGGAATGTGGAGTGACTGGTTTTGTCAAATGATTAATCTCAACAACTTGGGGGACAAACCGAGATTTTGAAGATTTGGGTCGTTCAGATTTAAATGCAGTTGGTTGTCTAACCACTGATGGTTTTCTGATTGTTTGAAGAGGCGGTTTCCCCAAGATTGATGGTTTTGCAAACTTAGTATCCACACTCTGGCCAGTCAATCTTCTTAATTTGTTTTGCAATGCAGCATTTACGAACCCCTTTGCTTGAATTTGACCTTTTAAAAGCTCATTTTCCTTAACTAATGTATCCACACGTTTACTTAGTTCATTCAAAAATTGACCATTGTTGCCCGAAGTTAGAGATTCGTTTTGCAATTTAAGTTCGAGTGAGATGCAATGAGCCTCAAGTTTTGAAAAATCTTTTTGAAACTGGGCAATGGTCTTTTTGAGAAGCATGTTTTCAGACTCAGATTCAAGAGTTTGGTTTGATGTTTCAGTCATAAGATTATCAAGTAAGGACTCAGACTCAAAACGTTTGTCTGGACATTGCACAACATTCTGGTCAACCTCTCCATCATTACTGAAGTTAGGTTGCCCAGATTGTTGTTTCTTATTAGCAGGCATAATATGATCAACAGTAGATTGTACCTCAACCATTAACTCTTTGTCAAAGTTGGGTTCTGTGTCATAGATGGGTATGACATCTTCCTCAACCATCTGTTCTTTGTCAAAGTTGGGCTCTGAGTCATAGGAGGGTCCGATCTCTGTATAATCAGCGTCTGCATCATTCTCTAATCTGCTGCTGTCATCCGACTGTTCTAATTCTGTCCCACTACTTTCCTTGTCAACCAAACTAGCATCTAATGCTTTAGCCGTATTAACTTTCCCTTCTTGAGTCTGCAATTTACTTTCATTCACCCTTCTGTTAAACTCTCTTTCATGAAGTATTCTTTCAGCAATCAACTTCTCAATAGACTCCATTAGTTGGAGCAGTACATCTTTGAAACTTTGAAAACCAAGTCGAGTGTATTCAAGAAAATACTTGCTTGCCATGAGAGAGTCATCGTCCGAATATACCCTCGTACGGATGAATTGCTGAAACTGTTTCTTAAGTACACAAAAGGCAGCCATGGATCCATTCTCGTGATGTTCTTCTTTGTTAAGTTGATCTTCAAGTTGATCCATGTTAAGGAACATCGTATGAGTGAACGTCTGAACGTCTTCACCAAAGAGTGATGGAAATGCCCGTTTGAATCCATACTCGGAACGAGTTCCTGCTAAGTCAATGTTTGAGAGGACCTTAAGATGTGAATGAAGTAATCTATAAGATGCCATGCATTTCTCTTTCATTTCTTCCATGAAAACTTCTTGCGAATCACTGTCTTGAGATCCTTGAAGAGCAGAGTTTGGTGGTGAAGGATTAGATGAAGGTTTTAACCTGTTGTTGGTGGGTGAGGAGATTTGAGACTGTTGTTCATTCATTAGTTATTTCTGATTTCCCTCCAAAAAATAGAATTTGAAAAATTTTCTCTCCCAAAATTTTGAAATTCACTATTAAATGCAATTCAAAGGTCACAAGAAAAATTTGAGTTTTTGAAATTTTGACGCCAAATTTTACCGAAAAAATTTGAATTTTGGCCTAAAAATTTGAATTTTCGGCCAAAATTTTCACTGTTATACAAAAATTTGAATTTCGCGTAAAAATTGAACGTTTAGTCTCCCCTAAAAAATATTATTTATTTTTTTTTTGAAAGAACAAGAAGTTAGAAGATATTATAGAGAAAGAAACTTGTGTATATGATGGATCTTGTAGAAGGTATAGATTTTAAGGCTAATCTTCGAAAACAAATCCCAATGTGATTTCGATACTTGGTTATTGGAAGATTTCGATAAACTGTTAAAGTCCAGGTAATCTCGATAAGCTGAAGTTCTCGATAAAACAAGTAGGATCTCGATAACTCACGTTGTTCTCGATAAAAGGAAATTATCGAGAAATGTTGGAGACAATTATCGAGATCTTTGGTTCTATGAAGACAAATTATGTTTTCGATGTTTCTGAAAGTAATTTCGATAGATTCACAAGATTTCGAAAACAGGTAAGTGTTCTTGATAAGTAGTGAAGTTCTCGATAACCTTCAGGTTTCTCGATAACAAGTATCCAAAGTTTCGAGATTATACAATAACGAAACTATCCAATGTGTCGAAGTGTTTTCTTTCTTATACAAGAGAGAAAAGCACTGAGCAAGCAACAAAAACACTTAAGTAGTAATATCGAAGATTCTCGATAAAAGAGGGTTTAAGGTTACTCGATAAAATGGGGTTTTAAAGTTCTCGATAAGAAGCCAAAACGCAGATTTTTCTTTTGTGAAAAAGCAAGCCTAAAACGAGTTTTTAATCCAAGATTCTTGTACAACTATCATTAAAATGATGAAATCTTAATGAAAGTTGCAAACTTGAACTTTTTAACAAAAATTTGAAGATTTTCGATAAAAAGTACAAATTTTTGAATCAAAAAGAAAACATAAAATTTTGAAACTTTGTTGTTTGTTTTGGTTTCTAACACAAGTTTGGTAACAAATATGTGATAAAAACACAAAAGAAGCAAGAAAGTTGCAAACTTTTGGATTTCAACGAGATGAAAAACGAGTTTATGGTTCGTATAACACAAAAAATAAAACTACACCTTCTTCTAGCGATTGATACCACTTGTTAGGTCACCATTTTAGTAAACACAAGTAATCTTATAAGAGAAATGAGATGAGAATTAAACTTGGTTGATTAAGATCAATATGAAAGATGAAAGAACAAGAGTTTCCTTAAGATATGAAAATAACCAACATTTGATACAATAGATATGATGTCCTATATATAGGTGAAAGGTAGGGCGACATCCCTTCCTTCCCTAATTTCTAAACGTGTGGGCTTTTAGACCCATTGGACATCTTATTGGACTTAACTTATAACCATACGATTAACTAAATAACGTAGCTAAATAAGATAACACTAGCAACCTTTTACATTGACTGAAATGACCGAGACTTGACTGAATAGTTGAAAACTATGATCCTAACAGTAAACATTCTGCTGCTAGACGATTCTGCTGCTGAAGAAATCGAAGAGTCTGCTGCTTAGAAGATAATATTGTATACATGTTTTGTAATTATAGAAATGATATTATCTTGTGTAGAAAGACATTGTAAATCTTCTAGAGTTCCTTAGTCTGTAAAAGGAGATCCCTAGGGTTAGAGTTATGTACGTATTGTGTAAGAGTCAAATTCACTTCAAGGTTGTAATACCCTAGCATTGTTTAGAGTGCTCGTATTAATATATTGAAGTGTTTAGTGTGAAAATCATTGTCATTGTTCTTCTTAAGTTAAACAATATTTTCCGCATCTTGTTTAATTCTTTATTTACATAAGTTAGCTTCTATAAGATCTGTGCTCAAATGGGATCAACAATATTAGCAAACAAATATTATCTAGCATGCAAGCGAGTAACGATTAATCACATAATCACGTAAGCATATAGCAAACACTCAAATAGCAAGCATAATATTCAAGGTTGTAAGAAAACGTACCTTGGCCGCTAGCCATCCTTAATTACACATTACCATAAAATGTGTTGTATGTGATGCAAGACTTAATAATACTCAGTACTCACTTAAAGAATCAACCTCTTGATTTGTTTCACATTCAAGGCGCACGTTGTCTTCTCCATCGGTATCACTCCGAGAATCGTATATTGGTACGCTAACTAGATTGCTTATGTAATCCTTGTCGGCGACATTACCTACATTAAAATCAATTGAACTAGTAGTACATGCATCTACCTAAACTAAATGATTTTCTAACAATTTATTTTCATCATCTTTGGCTTGATCATTCCTTTTATGAAAGTTTAAAGTATCTTTCCATATGTCATTTGCCACTTCACATTAAATTGTTTTATCATAATTAATTTTCGGCAAAGCTTTATAAATCAATATTTTTGCTTCAATGTTTTGCAAAAGTTTCTTATGAAATTTTGATTTTCGAAGTTTGCTTTCATTGGTTAAAAATCACCAATTGAAATGGCATGCCAAAGATCAAGATCTATTGATTTCACATACTTTCAAATTCATTTTTCCAAATGACAAAATTTTCATTTTCGAAAAATGGTGGCTCATTCAAAGAACGCCCTTCTAGATATCTTTCAGACTCCATAGATCGATTCAAGTTTTAAAGTACAGTATACTCTAAAGATCTTGATAACCTGGCTCTGGTACCAATTGTAGAAACTAGAAAGGGGGGTTGAATAGTTTCACCATTTCTTTTTACTTGCTAAAACGTTTCGCCATTTTTAGATCCGGTTAATATTCTTTTGTAAACTTGTTGAATTTTACTAGTTATGTGATATCCATTAAACAACAAATGAATGCAAACAAGTAAATAATGTAAAGAGTAAAGGAAAGAGCACAACCAAAGAGACGCGGCGATTTATAGTGGTTCGGCACGAAGCTCACTCTTCGTCCTACTCCACTCCCCGAGTACCACACTCGAGAGTTATCAATCACTATATTAACTCACTCCTTCAGGCGGAGCAATCCATACACGAGCTTACATAAGTTTTAACGACACTAAGCGAAATGTCGAGTTCTAATCGTAGCTAGAACCAATCTACTCCAAGGCCCACGTGGCCACATGAACAAGCACTCTTGTCCTACTTGGATCTTCACCCAATCCAAGCCTTCACATAAATGACACACTTGGATCTTCACCCAATCCAAGCCTTCACGCAATGACACACTTCGATCATCACCCAATCCAAGCCATCACACAACAGCACACTTGGATCATCACCTGATCCAAGCCTTCACACACCGACTCAACTAAGTCCTAACTAACACACTAGGACACCACTCTCCTCACAAGAAATATAAGACTAATCTAGTTACAAGACTTCTTGGATCTTCATCTTCTTCACACACATAACTCCATCCTCGACTCACACACAAGTCGGAAGTATTTATAATATTTACAAGAAGAAAATAGAGGGAATACTAGAACCGTAACACTTGTTACGTTTGTGTGTGGACTCATATAACATCTCTAATCTTCATCTACGTCGAAATTTCTTCTCTTACACTTTGCGAAAGAGGAAATCACTTATAAACATATACCGACATGTTATAGTGATCAAAGACGAAAGAAAAATGAAACAGAAAGTTTTTGTGTGTGGAAGACTTATTTTTCAGAGAAGGAACAGTTCACTATTTATACACGACAGGAAGGCGGTCCCTTAGATAGGCGACGGTCCTTTATCGCTAAGGGACCGCCAACCACTTTGGAGGACCGTCCCGACAGACTCTCTTCTTTTTGTCCTGACGTGGTGAAAACTTGTCTGGTGAAAACTCAACTGTTTTGGGGGGAAATATAGCTGTTACATATTTGAAATTTGAATATATTTTTTTAATAAAATATTTCTTTAAAAACGCAAAAATACTTTTCTGAAAATGTTTTATCAAACTTAAAAATGTAAGTTTAGGAGAAAATAAAATTCTTTGATCACTTAACTAATGACGGTATAAAGTTTGTTCATACCTGAAGTGACGTTGTAGTTGCTACGTGGAAGAAACGGTTTCCTCAATTAAAAACTTATTAACCATAACTTTACGTAACATGTCTTTATATTCTGTGATTATCAAAATACAAGAAGACCGAATAATGCGAATAACGTTTTTGACATTATTTGTATTAACAAACTTGCCTCACCAATAATGTATGAAGCATTGCCTCATGTATACTCGAATAAGCTCATCTTATGGATTAGTGTTTATAATCTCCATGATCAAGGTTGACACTAAATCCATTATCCATTAACTTTGCACGATAATACAAAAAATAATACTAATTAATATTATTATTATTATTATTTATTTTCTTTTTTTTCTTTTTTCATAACTAATACAAGAAAAATAAAAAATACATCCCCCCGCTTGAGATGAAACCGGGGGGTCTTCAGTATCTTCAAGGATGTGTCTTCCACTACTTTACAATTCCCGAACCTCTCAACTTGGACCAAAGACTTGGGCAAACGGTAATTTCACAACTATAGACTAAGACTACACGAAAGGCTATGACGATAAGGTGTAAACGAAACAACATAATATTGGGTTATGAAATGAAATTATGGCTCAGAAGGGTGTAACTAAGGATATCTTGCACTAAAGATGAGTGTAACAAAAGGGTTTATCACGGGAGGTCGACAAGTCGAGGTGACTAGTCGATAAACGCACACAATGTAACAGATATGGGCTATTTTGGTGTAAATCCTAAAATATTGCCTTCTCAAACTATCTATCCCAAATGCATCAAGAGAACTTGTTGTTCCCTTTGCACAGTTAGAGTTAGCTATAAAGTTAAACTAACTGTGTTCCATGGTTAAGTAATGTAATGAAATTCTTTTATGATTAAAAATGTAAAAGGAATAAACAAGAGTTTATCAACGTTTAAATTCTTATTAGAAATTAATCAAAAAATCTATACGCGAATGTTTGCGGAATAACACTTGGGATTGAAATGACAAGTGTGGTTATCTCCTCTCTAAACTTAAGTCATGCTTATGTACAACTATGCTAACCAACTAAGCTATCTTAGGGACTTAGTCGCATTGAAGGAGTGTAAAGGTTTGTGATTGCTAAGCATTTTCCGCATAAACTTGTCAACCTTTATACTCCATCTTAAGATCTTATTTATACTAGTACAAGGTTGCTACTGGTGAGGTTAGGTGAGTGCGTATCACGATTCCAATAGATGAGTACACACAGTTACATCTTCCATTTAATGAATCAATATTTGGAAACGTTCCTTCTTTGATTTAGTGCACAATGCAGGCAACTGTTCACTACATTTATCACCAACTCGTACTTGATTTGACTAATCACTAAAGTTTACTTTATCCTGCTCAAACAGATAAGTGAAAAGTCCTGCCTGATCTTCAGTCTAAGGTCTTTGATCTTTAGTTCTTGATCTTCATAGAGAAGGAGGAGATTAGGGAATCAGAGAGCTATTGTCATCACTCGCTGATTCCATCATCTTCTTCTTTGGCTTAGGCATCATTCACTGAGTTCCGCCTCAGTGACTAGAAAGTCTTTCTTCTTTAGACTTGTCCTGAGCATCTTGAAGATGACTCACTGAGTGATTGTTTACTCAGTGACTTGACTGTGTTTACGGATTTGTAACACTTTGGATATTTTTCTATCCAAATCCTAGATTAAGGATGTTTGGGTAAGGAATGGACCCAACAATCTCCCCCTAATTGGATATAAATATAGCCTAAGTGTTTTGATCAGTGTAAGTGAGCAACGGGCTTCTTCTTACACTGATGATTCTATAGAGCATCTAAGGAACATCGATTAATGTACATACTTGGTTAATTCATTGATTACAAGAGTTCCTAACATAGATACAAAAAAAAGAACATGATCGTCAACCCTCAATCTTGGTAGTATCCCAGCTTCTCCAGTTTCACCTTCTTAGATTTAAGCTTTTTTTGGTCTGGATGATCTGCGATCTTTTTCCTCAGGCTGACACTAAACTTTGCATTTTCAATGGTATTGTGTTTAGCGGCCATTACTAGGTAACCCACCATGGCCTCGATCCCTGCACGATCAATATCACTCCACCTTTGAAAGGATTCATTTCCAAACTCATCCATAAAGAAGATTCCATATTCAGGCTCTTCAATGACCATGTTATTGACAAAAGAGACACCTTCAGGGAGATTCCTATTGCATTCAAGCCCAGGGATCATGATCTCTATTTCAGCTTCTACATGTTTCCATTTTCTTCTTGATGATTAAGCTTGAGAAGGCTGAGAAGTTGGAGCTGCAAGGGCAGGCTGAATTCGTAGTTCATTTGGCATTTCCTTTAGCTTTTCATATTTTTGGCCCAGAGCTTTCATTAGGTCTTTCATACTTCTATTCCTATTTTTGTCAAGGATTGGACCCAATTCATCTAGCTCAGTGATTCTAAACTGAATTTGTGATCATGCTCTCATTCCTTACTCCCCTCTTGAAATAATCCTCAAAATAATCTTCTTCCAACGCAGGCTCCCCATACAATCCAAGATCCATAGCAAAGCTAGCAAGAATCATGGAATGCTTTTTCCCTCCAAGCCTAAAGACAAATCCTAAAAGTGGAGTAGAATTCCAAACACAAATCCTTGTACATATTCTCCCTAATGTCAAATACCTTCCTCCAAGCTTCAGAAACAAACAACTCATCCTATAGGTCCTCAGTATTCACCAATCTGATGGTCAACATCTCCTCAATCTCTTCAGCAATCCCAGCTTTATTCAAGACTTCTCAATCTAGCAAATATGGTGCATATGGACTTTTCTGGTACAACTTGATCAGAACTTTGTTGTACTCCTTTCTGGTCTTACTGTTGCAGGTAGGCCATAACAATTAAGGATGAGAGACTTGTGGCATCAAAAATTCATCTACTGTTATGTTCTCCCTCCTTCTCTTGGACTGTCCTTGCCTAGAAGATCCGGCATTATCATCATGACCTGCATTCTTTATCTTAAACATTCACAAACAAGAAATATTAGTTGTTAGAAAGCATAAACAGTTCATATGTAAGCAATTAAGCAAGTTTCATGCATTCTATGAACAAATTTTCCAGGAAAAGCGGCGGTTTTGACTAACAATACCGGCGGTTACATGACAAATTTTCTGAAACATGTAAATGTTGGGCGGTTTTTTCGAAAAGAGTCGCGGTCTTGGGTATACATACTGGCGGTTTTATGTGCCCTACACGCAAATGATCTGTTTTGTCGTCCGAGAACTATACTCATCAAAACTAATCATCATAAAACTTAGCGTATAGGCATCAAATAACTCATAGGCAACAACAAGTACTCATATAAGCAGTTTAGAGTGATCAAACATCACTAAAAAACTTTTCGCCAAAGTTTTATGCATTTTAAGAAAATTTCACGAAATGTCCTAAGATCAGTCCAAAAGTTGTGTAACACTTCCTAATCCTTAAGGCAAATGAGATATCACATACTTCTTATTGAAAGTGATGTTGTTGATGAGAATGTGGATATGGATATTAGGGCTGACAGTGGTGAGAATGCGGTCAATAAGTATGTGGTTGCTGATCAAGAGGGCAATGAAGTAGTTTTGGAGGAAGTGAACAAAGAGCAGGGAGTGGAAAAATTGAAAACTTTGGACGGATAAACTTGTGAAAGATTCTGAAGTAATGGTGGAAGCTATTAAAAGTTTAGGTGATACTACGGCTAAAAGTTCTGCTGTTGGTGAAAGTGTTGAAGTAGTTAAGTTGGATTCTGCTGGTGGTATTAAAGATTCTATTGCTAGTGACAAAGTTTCTCCTGCTAGTGAAAAACTGATGCGTGGTTTTGCAACCTTGCAAAGGGTTTTACTTCTCTAGAGATCTTGAGAAGCTTGCAATCCCCACCAGGCTGTGTACCTGACCGATTTAGTAAAGTGTAGTGGCAAGTACCGGGGGATTGATCGTTCTACTTGGGGAATAGTGTTCGTTAGCATTGAAATGGATTCAACTAGGTCTAGAGGTGAGGGATGATTATTTTTGTATTTTTATATTTTAATGAAAGCAAGTAAAAATCTCGGTTATAGGAAGAGTGGGCGGAATTAGTTGCTAGTCAACTAACCCAAATAACTACAAATGCAATAAAAGTAAAATAACAAGAAAATAAATGTGAGAGACTTCTAATATGGAGACAAACGTGTTTACTTAGGTTTCCTTACTCCCTAGTTATCTTTTATTGATTGATAGGTTTGCTACAATTGTGTGGATGCCGGGTTACAGTCTTAATACCATTCGTGGGGCTGTGTACAATCTTCCCCAACTCTATAAGCTCTTATCTCCTACTACAACGACACGTAAAGCACCCAATCATAGGGATTATAAATAGTAGCTTATGCATTAAGTACAACCAATTAACCATAGTACACATCCGATTCATGTTTCTTAAGACGTTCAAGCATATTACCATTTGGAGTATTGCCAGTTTCTTAAGCATAACATCGATAAACATCCACCCACAACAATTAATAACAAACCAATCAATGAATAATCAATAACTAGGTTTCATTAGACTTAAGCAAACACAAACAAACCTAGCCTAGCGTGTTAAAGGAAAGAAAAGCATACGATATAATAAAACAACACATAGACATATTGAATGATTAAAGGATAACTTATCTTTAATTAAACATGGAAGAAAAGAGGGTTTGAAACCTCATAATAGGTGCAAAAGTCGACTAGGGTTCGTACCCTAAGTTCCTACCAAAAGTCCTCTCTTTTCCATGATCAAATCAATGATCAAAGATGATAAAGTAATGATACAAGCCTTCTAATCTACTGGAAAATCACCTACCCAAACCCTAAAATCGGACTTAGAGTTGGGGGCTTACAAAAACTGAAGTTATAATGTTGTATTTATAGGCAAAGTTTCTGTCGACCAAGGTTGACGGCGTCACGTTATAACTCACCTAGGCTATCTCTCTTTAAATTATAACCAAATGGCCTACTCCCAAATACACTTGACGCCGTCACGTTATAACACTTCTGGGCCATTTCTCTTTAAATTATAACCAGATGGCCTACTCCCAAATACACTTGACCCCTTCAGGTTATAAATCATCAAATTCTTTCTGGGGCATCACGTGTTAATTTCATCAGCTCCAATCTTCAAGTGACGACGTCAGCATCTTAAGCTTGACGCCATCAGGTGTAAGACCCTGGCTTTCCTTGGCCTTTTTGTTTCTTCATTCTTGAGCATAAAAACGTCCAAAAAGCTCCAAAATGCTTCATATTCCAGAAATCACGTCCCAAGTACCTAAAATGAGAAAAGAAACGATTTGAGGCAATATTTGATCATAAAATCACGATTTAGGGCTTAAATGACCCCCTAAAAGCGTAACCCTTTTCGCTTCATCAAATATCCCTACACTTGGGATTTGCTTGTCCTCAAGCAAATGACGTTAGGTGTAGGGATATAGAAAACACAGATTGTTGGATAATGGGATATTTTACTGGTGGCAAGTCAATTGTCTTAGTTAATTACATGTACAATGCGGCGTTGCTAAGCCATGACTCGACTCAACTTGAGCTAACTATGAAATAACATAAACATAAATAAAATAAAAGGAACGGGATGGTAGTCTGTATGTTTTTTCCACTTTTCTTTATATACTTTTTTTTCATTTTTCTTGATTTTTCGATTTTTTTTACATACATTCTTGCCCTACCATCCAAAATAATACATCAAAGGGAGCTCGTTTCCTCCCTACACTTGAGCTTTTACATGAATCAAAATAGAGACTCGAATTAAGATAATCGAGACGTTTGGAGTACTTTAAAACATTAACGCATCTATGGGGGTAATAAATGATGTTCTTCCCCATTACTCCATCACACTAGTACTTTACCCATAAGTCCCAATCGTCCCAAAACAATATGTACAAGATATGACTTGACTTAGCAACCATGTAATCAATTAGACAATTAACAAAGGGTTTAAACATATGTTGTAACAATAATGCACTAAAGATGAGTGTATACAAGGAAGGCTAAGGCTATTTGGGTGTACATTTGGGGGTGGATTATAAACAAATTCTTCCTTTAAGTAAAATGCTTAAAGTTAGAAATGAAAAAGATAGGCTCTGAGGGTTGTACTAGGGGTATCGTGTACAAAAAATGAGTACATCGCAAAGGTGTGGGAAAATTACTTGACCAATGAAGTCAGTGTAATTATGTAAACACAGGCTTAAAAACATGGGTTATCCTAAAGCCTCTTATCATGTAGTAAATCTAACTACACGAATGTAGTCTCACTTGTGGTCTCGGGATGAATCACTATCGCAAGTTCTAGAATCTAAGTACTACCGGTACACTCACAAGCATAAATGCTTTTCCTAACAAATCTAGGGGCGAACCTCACATATTTGGGGTGGAAAATTTTTTAAGTGGTACGGTTTTTTGTGCTAGTCATATAACTCCTATCCATGAGACGCTTGTTAAGACTAAAGTTTCACTCCTATATGTTGCAAAAAAATTTAAATTTGTGCTAAAATTGCCCTAACAAGTATTTCTCTTAGCTTTATTACACATTCACTATTAAACAAAACAAAAGTCAAGCGAAGTTGTAGTTTCTAAGGCATCCTTATTTACCGTCCCTACACTTAAACCAAACATTGTCCCCAATGTTCTAAATAAAAGATGTAAAAGTAAAAATAAATGAGAATGAAAGAAACTAATACTCCCCTGATTCGTTCGGTGTGCATGATGTAGTAACATGGTTAAATCCTCCTCCAAGAAAATGTGAAATCTCAAGATTGAAGCAGCGCCAAAAGCTTGATGTGTTGCGTGTACATCTTCTTGTCCAATATAACCTGTTAAGAAAATAAACACGAAAACCAAAGCATCAAACCGAACAAAAATTGCAACTAGGTGTAATTCCAGACTTAGAAATAAAAACAAAACAATTAAAGGATAGGATACTTGTGGAATGAATTACAAATAGGAACTCATAAAACATATCCACAAGTATTGACACACAAACAAGATAGAATATATGCTAATCATGAATTGTGAATTTTTCATGTTCGAATTTTTGTTCTTTTTAACAAAATATAAACTTCCCTACACTTATCTTTTTGTAAAATACCTTTATATGCAATTAAGACGAGGTTAAAAACAAAATAAAGCATTTTCACAAATTATTCAAAACATGAAAATTAAACAATTATGATTAAGCATATATGACACAAACAAACAAATAAACCAAAAACATCAAACAAATAAAAACATGGGTTGCCTCCCAAGAAGCGCTTATTTTTTATCTAGTCACGAGCCTGACTCTACCCTTATTTAACAAAATAGGGGAGGTTTTCCCTACACTTAGAATTAAGTGCGGGTGAAAGTAGCGATACACACCCTTAGGGTGGAAATATGCCACGTGAGGTGAAGGGGGTGAGTGAATGGCTTCTTTCATCCTAAAACTACCCAGATAATATGGGTTGATGGGTGGTCGGTTCCTCTTTTGTCTCCTAGATGTAAATCTAAGGATGGAAAGTTGTGCGAAGATTGAGGTTCTGGTTCATCAACACTAGGAAATTCCCTAAAACTAAGAGTAAGGTTGTGACTACAAGTATTCAAACCTATATCGTCTAGTGGTGCTTGGTCCAAGGGTTCTACCTCCATTGGGATTCCTAAAGTCTCTTCTACTTCTTCCGGGTAAGTCACGGGCGGTGTGTGTGCCTCAAATGATGGTAGGACTTATGGGGTACTTTGTGGGCTTGGATTATCCACCTTATCCTCCATTGTATCTAGATTACCTATGTGTTTGTTTTGTACTATGATATTACACGACATCCACTTAGGTATCCCTGAATAGTCATCCCCAGACAAACTTCCTGTTTGCTCCTTCAAACTTGTTATTAATTGATCTGTAATGTTATTTGTTGGGTTGTCTACTTTATAGTAATATTGGGCACACTCTTCTATGGCATCCCATGCTTCTTCAGCATTTAATTCCCTGAGGTCCCCGTTGGAAAAATCATCAATGTACCTTTGGTCATATTGGTGGACACGATAGTAAAAGATTTGAGTTAGGTACCATAGATCGAAACCCTGATGAGGGACTATTCGGAGTAAATTTTTAAAACAAGTCTATGCATCATAGATAGGTTCATCTTGATATTGGTTGAACATCAAGATGTCATTAGGAGTGAATGGGTTTCGTGGTCGGTAGTATGGTGGATTCGCATTCTCCATAATGGTGAACGGAAGGGTTAATGGAAAGGTTTTTATGAACAAAGACACAAAGAAAAGATAGACTACGAGAAAGCTAATAAAAAGAAAATGAAAATCTCACTCGATATGAATCTAATGAGTATACCTAATAAAAATAAATTTCAACCTAAGCAATAACTATTCCACGGCAGCGGCGCCAAAAACTTGATGCGAGGTTTTGCAACCTTGCAAAAGGTTTTACTTCTCAAGGGATCTTGAGAAGCTTGCAATCCCCACCAGGCAGTGTACCTGACCGATATAATATAGTGTAGTGGCAAGTACCGGGGGATTGATCGTTCTACTTGGGGAATAGTGTTCGTTAGGATTGAAATGGATTCAACTAGGTCTAGAGGTGAGGGATGACTCTTTTTGTTTTTTTATATTTTAATGAAATCAAGTAAAAAAATCTCGGTTATAGGAAGAGTGGGCGGAATTAGTTGCTAGTCAACTAACCCAAATAACTACAAATGCAATAAAAATAAAATAACAAGAAAAAGATGTGAGAGACTTCTAATATGGAGTGGTGTTTACTTAGGTTTCCTTACTCCCTAGTTATCTTTCATTGATTGATAGGTTTGCTACAATTGTGTGGATGCCGGGTTACTGTCTTAATACCATTCGTGGGGCTGTGTACAATCTTCCCCAACTCTATAAGCTCTTATCTCCTCCTACAACGATACGTAAAGCGCCCAATCATAGGGATTATAAATAGTGGCTTATGCATTAAGTACAACCAATTAACCATAGTACACATCCGATTCATGTTTCTTAAGACGTTCAAGCATATTACCATTTGGAGTATTGCCAGTTTCTTAAGCCTAACATCGATAAACATCCACCCACAACAATTAATAACAAACCAATCAATGAATAATCAATAACTAGGTTTCATTAGACTTAAGTAAACACAAACAAACCTAGCCTAGCATGTTAAAGGAAAGAAAAGCATACGATATAATCAAACAACACATAGACATATTGAATGATTAAAGGATAACTTATCTTTAATTAAACATGGAAGAAAAGAGGGTTTGAAACCTCAAAATAGCTGCAAAAGTTGACTAGGGTTCGTACCCTAAGTTCCTACCAAAAGTCCTCTCCTTTCAATGATCAAATCAATGATCAAAGATGATAAAGTAATTATACAAGCCTTCTAATCTACTGGAAAATCACCTACCCAAACCCTAAAATCGGACTTAGGGTTGGGGGCTTACAAAAACTGAAGTTATAATGTTGTATTTATAGGCAAAATTTCTGTCTGCCAAGGTTGACGGCGTCACGTTATAACTCATCTAGGCCATCTCTCTTTAAATTATAACCAGATGGCCTCCTCCCAAATTCACTTGACGCCGCCACGTTATAACACTTCTAGGCCATCTCTCTTTAAATTATAACCAGATGGCCTACTCCCAAATACACTTGACCCCTTCAGGTTATAAATCACCAAATTCTTTCTGGGGCGTCACATGTTAATTTCATCAGCTCCAATCTTCAAGTGACAGCGTCAGCATCCAAAGCTTGACGCCGTCAGGTCTAAAACCCTGACTTTCCTTGGTCTTTTTGTTTTCTTCATTCTTGAGCAAAAAAACGTCCAAATAGCTCCAAAATGCTTCATATTCCAGAAATCATGTCCCAAGTACCTAAAATGAGAAAAGAAACGATTTATGGCAATATTTGATCATAAAATCACGATTGAGGGTTTAAATGAACCCTTAAAAGCGTAACACTTTTCGCCTCATCAAAAACTTTCTACTACTGAGCCATAGAAGGATTCTACTGATACAAATGTTACTACTTCTGAGTCACAAGAGCTTTTGAATGATGATGTTATCCTGGCTCAAGCCTTGATACAATTAAATACTTCAAAACCGGCACCCCAACTATCAAAACCCTCACAACCACAATCAACAAAAACAACAATAAAACCACCTGTGTAAGGAGTAACAATCAAAGAGCCTACATCTTCTCCCAAGAAGAAAGCTATACAAACTCTACAGTATAAGGGCAAGGGTAAAGCTATTTTGGTTGAAGAACCTGAACCTTTAACTGAAATACCACTGGAGTTCTGGCCAAAGGACAAGCTTATGAAGCATGATGAAAAGTTTGCTGCAGAGCTGGCTGCTGAACTTGAACCTGAAAATCAAGCTGTTCTTGAGGCTCAAAGAAAGCATGTTGAGGATGAAGCAAAAACAAAGGCCTTACTGGATGCTTGAGGTGAGGAGAGGATCAAATGTGATGCAGATATTGAGCTTTCCAAGAAGATTAAGTAGGAAGAGCATGATGTTTCTACTTTTGATCTATCTCAATGGTTGAGGGAGTTTATGGTTGAAAGACAAAGGGTATTTGATGCTGGAAGGAAAAAGAGGAAAATACTCAGACCACCAACTATCAAACAAAGAAGAAATGTTCATAAGACTTACCTGAAGAACATGAAAGGTTACAAGAAGAATCGGTTATCTAACATTTCTGATAAAGAGATTTAGAAGATGTACAACAATGCTAGAAGAGAAATTGATACGTTTGAGCCTATGGAAACTGAAGATCAGGTAACAAAACCAGTGGTGGAGAAGGGTTAAGAGGTGTAGGAGAAAGTAGATAACGTAATTGAAGAGAAGAAAGAAACCTCTGGCTCAGGTATGAAAAGAGATGGGGGTAAATTGAAAAGTGTTGGAAGGAAGAAGAGGAAAGCAATGAAGCAGGCATCTGATTCAGAGCATGAGACAGAGCACACAAATGAAGATGCGCATATACCTGATGAGCATCACAAAGGACAAATGCAGCTTCTCACAGTTGTTGCAAAGATGAGTGAACCTAAGAATGTTGATGCTATTCCTGTTGGAATCAAACGTACAATTATCCATATAGCTTCTGGTGTTCATGATGGTAGTGAAACATTTTGGGATGTCAAGAGAACATATGGTAAAAACTATAGGTTTCTTAGGCTTCAACAAATGCTTTATTACTTTGATAGATAGGATGTTGAGACACTTTGGAGGATGATGAAGGAAAAATTTGGTAATACAAAGTTTAGTGCTTCAGCATTTGGTGATCCAAAGGATATTCATGAGTTTGTGATGTGGAAATCTCTAAAGTTGATGTTTGAACCATCTCTTGAAGATTCAGAGTGGAAAGAACTTCAACAGCACAAAGTTAGAAGATGGAAATTATTTCAGAGCTGTGGAGTTCATATTCTAGAGATGGGACCTTTCATCATGTATATGCTGGTTGAGAAGGATTATCCTCTGTCCTCATACAAGGAGATAGTTCATCAGATGGTCAAAGGGAAGAGACAGCTGCAATTGCAAAAGGATTATTGGGTTGATCATCAAGCTTATCAGTTGTTGAAGAAGTATGAAAGAATCCATGATCCTAAGCCAATAAAACAGAATTAAATGTGTTTGGAAGCATCCTCTCGGTGAAGGTTCAAGCATAAAAGAAACTTGATGATTTTGGGAGAAAATATCAAGTTTAGGGGAGGATTGTTGAGTTTAGAGATGTTGCTGCTCAGGATGATACAACTGCTCAAAGAGATTCAATGGAAAATTGTCTAAGTGTAATACTTTTGCTAGTGAGAATGATACTACTGCTGGTGTATTTCATACTACTGCTAGAGATGCTGAGAAGACAAAGAAAATACACTAAATGTATACTACTTCTAGTGATGAAGATACTACTGCTAGAGTTGGTATACAACTGTTAGAGAGATAAACTTGTATAGTCGGTTAGATAAGTTTAGAATAGATTCTAAAAGATATATCTTGTATAGAAAGTTACTGTAAACCGACTAGGACTCCTTAGTCTATAAAAGGAGGTCCTAGGGTTAGAGATAGGTGCGTATCATTCATAGAGTTATTCACTTCAAGGTTGTAAACCCTAATACTGTTGAGTATTCGTATATTTAATATATTGAAGTGTTTAGTGAGAATCAACTGTTCCATTCATTGTTCTTCTTAAGATTAAATACAAAATTCCGCTTTGTGTTTAATATTGTTACAAGTCAGTTTCTATAGTTTAGTTGATTTAGATTTATCTAAAACAACTAACTCTTTGCAAGCTAAGAGAATTCGATCAAATGTTCAACTGGGATCAAAAAACACTTTGAATGCTTTAGAGACGAGTGAGTATCCTAGAAAGTATCAATCATCAGGTTTAGCATCAAATTTGCCTAAATGATCTTTGTGATTATGAATAAACACAGGACATCAAAATACATGAAAGTGGCGGGATTATCCTTTTGAGGATCTTGTAGGGTGTTTTACTGTATCTTTTGACAATGATGGATCTGTTTTGTGTGTAACAAGCAATCTTTACTTCTTTAGTCCAAAAGTGTTTTGTAAGGACTGATCCATTTAACATTGTTCTCGCACCTCAATGAGTGTTCTATTCTATTTTTCAGCAACTCCATTTTGTTTAGGAGTATAGGGTGAAGAGAAGTTTTGAGAGATGTCTTTCTCATCACAGAAGAACTCAAGATCATGGTTTTTGAATTCATTGACATTGTCAGTTCTGATTTGTTTGACATTGATGTCATTTTGATTTTCAATGTTCCTGACAAAGGACATGATTGTGTCAGCTACCTGACTCTTCTTGGTGAGAAAATATACCTATGTATATCTTGAATATTCATCTATGACTACTAGAGTATATTTCTCATGATGGATAGACATTGGACTGACCGGACCAAAAAGATCCATATGTAAGAGATGAAGGCAGCTTTGATGGAAAAGTTTTGTTTGGTTTTGAAGGATGCTCTGTGGAGCTTACCTTTTTGACAAGCAGAGCATGGTTTATCCTTAGAGAACAAAAGGGATGGTAAGCCAAGGACCTTGTTTTGTTTAGCAAGGTTGTGTTTTGTGCCAAAGCCAGTTCAGTGTTTCAGTCACTTTAGCAAACAGACAAGTCCCATTCTGAGTGAGTGTTGTCATGTCTAATACATAAACATCCTCTCTTCTTGGTGCTACAAGAACAACTTCTTTGTTAGCATTGAAGATGGTTCCTTGCTTGTCATCAAACTGAACGATGAACTTTGCATCACATCACTGACTGACACTAATGAGACATGATGAGTTATCAGCAAATACCACTTTATGTCCTGGTTCTTTAACATATTTGTGCAGATATTCTCTCACACCGGTCATACTTCTTAAGCATCCACTGTCAAGATGCCAAACAGGTTCCTTGGTATGTCTCCGCACAAATAGTAGACTGCATTAGTTTTTCTTATTGACCCACTTCTTGGTGGGTTTGGCTTTGCTGGCCCTTTTGAATTATGCAACAGATTCATGGTCAGTGGTTGAGTGAATAGTGCTTCCACATTTTTTGCACTTGAAGGATGAGGGAGATTCTGAAGAATCTGCAGTAATTCCTCTTCTTTTCTGAATGACTATATCATGTTCTGAAGAATTATGAGAGATATCTCCACATATATCACAACAAAGAAACATAAGGCAGTAATCAGGATGATGGTCATTGAATCCACAATGTGGGCAAGATTGGAAGGATTTAGCTTTCAATTTCTGATTTTGCTTGAACGATGAGGTGTAATTGAAGGCTTGAGCTTTGTAGTTCGCTTGAGTTTTTAGGGAGGCAATATGGGATTTGTGATCAGAGGTCCTATGATCCTCTTGTTTACAAATCATGTAAAACAGGATCCTCTGTATAATTGCACAGTTCACATCGCTGCTGATGTCTATATGCGGATCTTGGGATACTTGTGGAAGCATATGTATGTTCCTTAGTTTCATATAAGGAAGATTTTTTGGATGATTCCATCTTTTTACTCAGCTTCCTGACAAATTTAGCTAACATATTTTGAGTCAGTGTTTTTATTCTTTACTTCAGTGTAGATTGAGGGTGTGGAGTCTTCAGCATGAACTGTGACTTCATTGTTTGGGACTGTGGTTGGTTTTAGCTTAATTGTTCTACCTAATCCAGATTTCTCCTTTGGAGAGTGTTGTTGGTAGACTAAGGGTGTGAGATCTGAACTAGATGTAGCTCCCTGAAGATTTTTTAGTGGAGGAAGTGGAGTTTGAGATTCTGATTCAGACTCAGTGATAGACTCAACTTGATGGGTACATCAGCGACTCCAAGCATACTTTTGATAGCCTGACTTTCAAGTTCCAAAATGGTTCCAGTGTTGAAGTTAGGCAATTTGCTATCTGGGTTGACTCTTTCAATCCAGTCATAGGATTTTGAGTTCATTTCCTTTTCAAAAGGTATGCTAGCAGGTAGAAAGGCTTTTTCACGGTGACTTTCACTAGAGGATTAAGTGAGATGATCTTTTCCTAGTATTCTCCTTTTAGTACTACGAATAAGGTTGATAGACTCATAGACTCTAGGATTCTTGGTTGTCCATCTTTCAATAGTAGCCTTTTCTTTCTTAAGTTCTTCTTAAAGAGGATGATTTTGTTTTACAAGTTTAGTGTTTCAGAATTTGAAGTGTAATACTTTCAAGTTTAGCTTGTTTTAAGACAAGAGTTCATCTCTACATTTATTTAATTTAAAACGAAGTTTGTTGTACTTTGAAAATAGGTTTAATCTTTGCTCTTCAACATACTTAAGATCTACATTAATGTAGTTTAAATAAGATTGCTAGCCAGAGTTATCATCCATAGACAGTAAAATGTTTACCTTTCTCATGGTGATGCTGACCCACTCTCCATTTCTGGCATGACTTTTTCTCACAGCCAAGGACGAAGCATAATAGGGGCAGGAAGGGGTTGTGCCCACCCCCCCCCCTACCAACCATTTGACCTGTTACTACAAGCTTTATGCTATATCAGTGAAAGTTCAATATATTTATTTGTCAATTTTCATTTTGGCCCCCCGAAATTTTGAAAAAGTACATNTCCCCCCCCCCCCCCATTTTATTTGGCCAAGCTCCGTCCCTGCCCACAGCTAGCTTGTCAGTCTTCAGAAGGTGCTATCAGTGCACTTACACGAACTTCTTCATCATCTGAGGTTACAGCTTCCTCATCCCAGTCAAATGTTTCAACCACAAACCCTTTTGTTCTTAGTCTGAGAGGATTTAGTGGCTGGTTTGGTTTGAGAAGGTGAGGGAGCATCTTCAAGAAGTGCAAGTTTAGCTTTTGCTTTTCGATACTTGGCTTCAAAATCTTTTTGTCCTACATTTTTGTTTTGAGAATGTTGAGTGGACTGAAGCATTTTGGATTGAAATTTACTAGATCCTGAAAAGGAGCTATTTCCAGAAAATTTATGAGGGTTTTGAGGTAGTTTTTGAAAAACAATCTTTTGCAAAGTGACCTCTTTTACCACATTTAAAACACTAAGAACTTTGACGCTTGTCAACACATAAGTGAAGTCGCATATGTCAAATAAGTCAAAAAGAGGAAACTCTAAGAATGAATTCTTTTTTGGCAATGAGTTAATCTAAGGATACCTTTTGTAGCAAATAGTGAATTACTCCGTATCACTATAAAATATGTACTTCTCTTAGTCTTTTGTTAGACTCATAAAATATTTAGGAATTGTGGGATAATAAATTTGGATAATTAGAACTTCCAACATGACACTTTCAAGAGCCTTTACCACTTTTTGATTGCATTTCACATGCCTAAACAGCTTTGGGAACAACATACAGTAGTAATTACATTCAAATGGGTCAACCTCTTTTCCTTGATTTTAGTATTCCAAAATTTCATAATGCTTACCACTCCCGTGTCATACTCTTAATTCCACCACAACATTAAAAAATAAAATAATAAATCATTTTACTCATCCTTCTAGCTTTATAAAATATCATATGTGTATATTTATTACTCCACTCGTTTCAGAATTATCATCCTCCGACACTAATACATACTTTAAAATAAGGACTACTTCTTTGATTTTGTAAAACCCAGTAAAAGATAGTTTTACTTTTATACTATGTAGTAGTCCCTCCATCCCATATTTATAGTCCACATTTTCTTTTCGGATTGTCCCAAAATAATTGTTCACTTTCCTTTTCAAGTAAAAATATAGAATCTAGTAAGGAATATTCTATTTTAGTGGTTGAAAATTAAAGTGTCACACTTTTATTAATCTTTGTGATTTCTTTCTCATGACAATAATTTTGGAACAGAGGGAGTATTAATTAATAATTTTTCTAACTTTGTAAACATTAAATTTGATTAGAGGTAGCGAGATAAATTTAAACAATATCAACTTTGATATTACACATAGACAACTATTTTAAAACAAAATAAAAACAACATGTGAACATTAATATTAGAATGAAAGAGTAATTCTCTCGTATATTGTCCTCTATCACATGTCTTTATTAATGTACATATAAACTAGTCTGAACCGTCACCTCTATACCTCGTGCATCCATTCGGTAGGAATGAAAATACGCATTTGGATTTTGAGAGTGAGAGGTTCAGTATGTCATACGTGCGGGTTCTAGGTTCAGCCACGTCAGCTTTTACGTCACAATATTCCTTTAATACAAAACCAAAAAAAAACCCTCCTCAATAAGACAATAACATTTCTATAGCTTACTACTAAAAACCTCACATCTCCAGTTTTTCACTCAAAAAAGAAAAAATAAAACAACGTAACACCTGTTATCCCAACAACACTGGCCCATATAACACAAGAGTTGTTATAAAATCATTTCACCTAGGGTAAGCTTTATATTTTACTATTCTTTTAAATATAGTAATGTAACAAACTAACTCCTAAACATATTATACTTATTCACTTGAGTTTACTAATAGTACAAAGTAACCCAAAATCCATTAAACCTTATATTTGAACACTCATAAGTTATTAATAATACGCTTTTACATGTATTAAAGTTTATACATTACCACCCCACACCACCACCCCCTTCTTTAGTTTACTTAATACATTGTAATCTTAAACGTCATATTTATACTCATTTTACATTATTTACTTTATTATTGCTAACATTTTTATTAAAAAATACTTTTTATTAAAAAAAAATTTCATGAAAACAAAATGAATGTTTTTTTAACTCGTTGTGACGTAATATTTAAAGTATATCTCATTTGTATATAGACATGCATATAAAAAGTATACACTCGACATGCATCTAAAATATTTGAATTACTAAGAGTGATGGGTGCAATGGGTTATAGACCCATGTCATATGTAGAAGTTATTTTGTATTATTTGTATGTTTCGTATATTACTTTTGAATTGCAAAGTTATACACTTAAAGCCGATAGCAATTTGACTTTTTGGCCATGCATCTAAACAAACTGCTAACTGGTTACACATCATGTTAACTATGGCTGATCAAAACAGATCAGAAACCGAGTCGAATTGAGAAACCAATTAATCCGAACCGCTCTGATCGAACTGAACCGTCCATGCTTGGTTCGGATTTTAGTTCTATATATTTATGATTTTCAGTTTTGGTTCGGATCGGTTCGGTTCGCTTTGGTTCGTGCCAACACCGAGAAAACACACCTAAACTATATAAAAGAATCGAACCGCATGGACCGACACAAAACTGAAGCAAACCGAGTCACTTCGGATCAGTTGTCGGTTCATTTCTTTTACAAAATTTGTTTTCGGTTTGGTTCGCTTTTGATCCGATGTGTTAAGATTAAATTTGGCTTTATTTTTTATTTTTTATGATGTGTATATGATGCTTGATGCATCTATGTAATGTACATATCTTTAAAATTTATATTTTAGCATAAAGTTTAAAGGGGGAGGGTGCTTGCACGAAAAGGAGGATTACACGGATATCTTTTCAAATGAGATTAAACTTTATGTTCGTAACCCTTGACTCGCACTTTGACAATAATGATTATTGATCAAAATAAATTGACCGTTTTTATTTTTATTTTTATTTTTATATAATAGCCACTTCAGAAACAAAATAATCAAGTACCATCTTTTTATAGTGGTTAGCCTCGATTGGGTTCTGCTCTAACTATAAGGAGTCACTTTATTTTGCATACTCACAAATTCCTACATACCAATGGACACATGATGACCATTGGATCAAAAGGACAAAACTTAATGGAAAAAAACATGGAGGGACTACTATAAAGAGTCACTTTATTTTGCATACTCACAAATCCCTACATACCAATGGACACATCCTGACCATTGGATCAAAAGGACAAAACTTAATGGAAAAAAACATGGAGGGACTACTATTGTAAATTCGTCATTCTGACCCGCACCAACCCACACACCAAACACGTCATTTCTCACAAGTATTACTCATACAGAAAAAACATACATATACTTTCTCTCACTAAACAAAACTTCAAAATAAAATAAAACCATCACAAATCAATCAATTTTAACCGTCAAAATCAAAGAAAAAACATAAAAATGAACGAATTGAGGCAATCATAACCATATCCGGGGAAAAAAACTATTCAAAATGAAGAGATTCAGAATGGCACTTATGGTATGACGCTTCTGATTCATTATTTCTTTATTATTTAACTATTTGTTGTGATTTAATTCTTATATTTTTGTTTTTGATAGTGTTTATGAAGATTTTTTTGTTTTTTTGTTGATTTTAGTTGTTATTTTTGATATTGTGATGATTATGATGATTTTGCTCTTATTTTTTGTTTACATTAGTGTTTTTGAAAATATTTATGAACACTTTTATGTTTTTATAGATTATAGTAGTTTATTGAAGGATTGTTGTGATAGTTAGATGATTATTGTGATAATACAAGAGATATTGTGACTGTAACATGCTTTTGAATTGTGTTTTTGATGCTATTTAGTTTGATGCACACCAAGTGTTTGATGAAATGCCAAGCTGATTAGAAAACTGGTATCACAAGTGATACAAACAGTTGTAAATGATTGCTTATTGATAGTATATCACCTGTGATACAAACAGTTGTAAATGAATGCTTATTGGTACTATATCACCTGTGATACAAACAGTTGTAATGATTGTTTATTGGTAGTATATCACCTGTGATACAAACAGTTGTAAATGATTGCTTATTGGTAGTATATCACCTGTGATACAAACAGTTGTAAATGATTGCTTATTGGTAGTATATCACCTGTGATACAAACAGTTATAATGATTGCTTATTGGTAGTATATCACCTGTGATGATGAAAAGTTTTTGAGATTAAATTTTGTTTTTGAAAAATGTAGAAAACGATATATAGCAACATGATGACCTTATACAAGCCTTAACAGTTCTGGAATCATTGAAATTTTTAACTATATCTCCGGAGATTGTTAGAAAGTAAAGGTAAATTGTAAGATAAAAACATGTATTCTTTTACCCTTTTCTATTTGAAACAGTTTATTTAGATTATACCCAATTGACCCTTAAGAAAGAAAGTATAGAATCGTCTATTTTGTATACCTATGGTCTATTTGAACACCTGTGTGATTCTTTTTAAAGGAAGTTTGTAAATGAATCAATAAAGTATATGTATTTTTTTCAGCTAGAGCAAACCGAAGGAATGCTGCTGCAACACATCTTGCTAGGACGCATAGGTCTGCGCCACCTGTTGAGTTTGGTTTTCGTGGATGATGATGATTGTTATGATTTTGAAGAAGAGGATTGCAATAATGATGATGTAACTAGTATTAGTGTTTATTTTATTATCAAATGTGTTTTGATAAGTTAATGTTTTGTCACTTGTTATAAATCAATAAAATGTTAAGTTAATGATTTATCACTTGCGATAATTCAATAAAATGTCACTGGTATTTTATATTTATAATGAATATTGTTAACTTGGTGTTTTATCACATGTAAAAATGCCACTGGTATTTATATTTAAAATGTGAAATGTCATTTGTAATTAATTGTGTGGAAAATTAGAAGGGGGTTGAATAGTTTATCGCTTTTTAACTTGTTAATCTTTGAAAAGCTTTAAGTGTAATTAACGATTCTAACTAATTATCAATAATTAATAAGAGAGTATAAAAATAGAAACAATCAAACCACAACACGATTGTTTATCGTGGTTCGGCTACAAGGACTCTTTTTCCTTGCCCTACATCCACGCCTCGAGTTTCCAACTCGAGAGTTTCAAGCACTAGTCAACAAGCTCCTTTCACCGGTGGAAAAACCTTTACAAACGTCGCTTACACTTTATCCAGTACAAAGCTAGATACCGGGTCCTAGTTCAAGGTAGAACCAACCTAACGTCGCATATCCACTATTTCCGACACTAAGCTAGATGTCGATTTCTTTTACAAGGGTACAACCACTCCCGTCACACTATGTATTTTAAGGCCTAAAATACTAACCGATCACTCTTTAATATACACAAACAAATGAAGTATAAACTACACTAAGTTTATATAAAGTTAAGCTAACAAGTCTTGCAACATTTGCGTTGAATACTTGTAACTTCTTGGATGAACTTGTGAACTTCCTTTCTAATCACATAGACAATCACACAAGTGAGTTTCTACTAAGTATATGAGAGTATATATCTTAAAATATGACTATAAGTGATGGGATTTTTTTGCAAGTGGTTTGGTATTTATACCCAAACAAACATCAGTCCTGGCGGATACGGCGGAACCAAAGAATGGGTTCCGCCCATCGATATCCCCAGGGTTCGTCAGGATCTGACAGTCAAACAGCTCAAGAAATCTTTCATATCAAGCATGTCACATCCAAGTCTACTTCTAGTCAAACACTCAAAGTTGAATACTTCCAAAGTGTGGTAGGAAGTCCTATGAAGAGTCAACACTCAAACTTTCCAATAAATGTATATGAATGTGATGGTTTAACTTACATATTAAGAAAATATACATGTTATTTATTAATTGAAGGTATAAGTCTAGTTATTAAACTTAGAACTAAAATGGTGTGTTTTACTAAAACTAAGTTTACACTTTGTTATTAACAAAACTTTTAGCAAAGATCGTAAATGATAAATAAACGTTTTTTAGGCGATATTTAGGTATTAACACTCCCCCTTTTTTGTTGATGACAAAACATAAACTTTTTTATAAGTAAGCCACTAGGTTTTAGTGTTAAAGTCTTAAAATTAAATTTGTATTAAAAACTTGTTTTTGCTAAAATCGATGTGATATGCCAGAGTTGGGAATGAGAACAAGTTTAATATAAATCTCCCCTCTTTTGTCGAGGACAAAAAGAAGAGTTTGCGGAGGCGGATGACGACAGTACTCCCCCCTTGCGGACAATACTCCCTAAATGGAGTGCCAAGCGTAGAGACATGGATTTTGACACTACAAAGAAAAAGAAGGTTAGTTCCGACAAGATAAAAACGAGATGAGTCTGCGATGCGGAAAAAAATGCTCTTCCATTGCTCCCCCTTGGAAATATTCTCCCCTAAATTGAAGTAACAAGGAAGGAAATACATGGGATTTTATATCCGTACAAAGAGAAGGTTAGTGTCACAAGATAATATTTACCAAAGCAAGGTATATAGTATAATCACAATACCTACAATGGTCACAAACAATAGCATAATTCATAGTAGATTAATGAATATCATTTCACGTAAAATTCTGACTTTTAGAAAGTCAACAGACAAGAAATGATCTGTGTATACCATCCTACTTCTAAAAGTAAAAAGATAAAAAAAAAAAAAAAAAAAAAAAAAAAAAAAAAAAAACTGAGAACATAAAAGCACTACTTCTGTGAAGGAAACAACATCAACATTCTTAATGATGAAACATCCACCTAAAACATGTATCTAAGGTTTGGTGATGATCAGAACGAGTGTTGGAGGATGAACGGTTTTATTTTGAGAATGGTGGAGGTGGAATACTAGTGGCTTGTTTGCACTACTATGGATGAAATCCTAATATTGTTGGTTACTCAATATGCACTACAGCATGAGGTTGGTGAGACATGACATTTAGACGTTCCAAAATGTGGTTTAGAATAAACTCATTTCATAGGTTAGCTCACGGATGTCCCCTTTGACACCTTCACTAATGTGAGCCGGCGTTTTCTC
>LBNU01030875.1:14814-25918 GCA_014162995.1 Artemisia annua | reverse complement strand
TTTCCCACGGGCCAACCCTTTAACTTAGCCTTATTACTTTAGCAAAAAGCAATGGCGACATATCCTTGGGTTGCGAATAACCGCGCTCTCCCTTTATTTGGAATGCTTCTCCACCCGTCTCTTTTAGGAGGCAATCTCGCCCATTCCTCCTACACAATAAGGGAATTCTTCCTTGATATACACTCTCGTTCCTCAACATATTCGTCCCCTCTAAGCTGATAACAAGAATCTTTCAATGGCTAAGGGCAAGCGCTACTCGCTCTCCTTCACCATCATCATCATCATCCGATCATGAGCGATAACATAATCTTCCGTAAACTCTAAGCATACCCCTTATAGGATACCTTCAAGAACTTCCCGTCTTAGGCAATGCATCCGAAGGGAGTTCAAGCAAACCAAAGGAAGGTATTCAAGTGCTTTGGAAGTACCTTTAGGAAAGCTCAAAAAGAAGATAGACCGGTCTGTGAGATGTGGTGTTTAGGACCGTTTGGCATTATGTAGCTTTTTAGACTTTTGTATGCGGGTTAAAACTATGCTGATTTGTATTGCTTTGTACTTCATGCTTATTATTTTCTTGTCGGACAATGTTTTGTATTCAGCAATTATGCATTATTGCACGACATTTGAGATGTTTGTCAAATTTTCATGCTTCTATGGAAAATTTCACTAAGTATAGTAAAAATTCCCTAGCCGGTCAAAGTCCAATGTGGTATGAGTGTTTACATGTCATTTCTTTGAATTCCTAATCAGATATGTGATAAATTTTTATCACCTCTGTTATGGAGTTTTAGATAGAAAATTGAAAATCGTTACTCGACAAGAAACACATCAAAAACCGCCCCCGACTGTCTGACTTTTGGGGTTCTCTGGTGCATCTGCGCGGAACCTTAAGACAGGGTTCCGGCCAAGTGGGGCAAAAATCTGGGTAGAACCCCAGTCTTTGGCCCACGGATCAGACGGAACCCTCAAATGGATTCCGGCCCTTGATGTCTCAGAGATCCGTCAGACACCTGCAGAAAATTGTCCTTTTATTTTTCCTAAAATTTTCATTCTTTTTAAAACTCTAAATCATTTTTTAGTGAGCAACATCCTTCCTAAACTCCAACAAACACATACGAAACCTTTTTACCACTAGAACCAATAGGAGGCAGTTCCCGCAAAAATTCAAGCTCATCATCATCAAGTGATTCATCTCTTGACCATTTCTTCACCCTATCCAAGATATCTCTCCAACCTTTGCTACTCAATGGCCATCTTCAACACCTTGCAATAACAAAATGTGATCACTTTACAAGATTTGCTCAAATCTGCTACTCAACACCACTCTCCAAAGCATTTGCAACACCAACAGTGAGCCAGCTATTCCGCCACCAACTAGAACATGCAAGTGATTCAACCAATCACCTTCCTCACTAAACTCAACCATCAAACTCCACTCACCCCTCAATCACAACACTTGCGCACCAATGGAACTTTTCATACACACCGACTAACATCACCACTACCCTTATTTGGAACTTTAGAAGACCGTATCAGACTAGATCATCAAACCCTCCTTCATTGGTCACTCTTTGCACCATCGCCCAAATTGGGAACCCAGCAAACAACCATGACTTCAATCAATGAGTCATTGGAGTCATGAACCTCATCAACCATCATTGATAGAGAGTTGGCTTACCGCTATGCTAGACCCTCAATCTTTCCACAAGATTAAGTCATACACAACCACAATCATTTGGTGTTTCACCCTAGTTTAACACAATTATTCATTCAATGGTCCTCTTGATTGGAGAACCAAGCTTCCGCCATTATGTTTCAACAACAACAACCAGCCACAACAAGAGCCTTCCCACACTTTGATTCCAATCGTTTCCTTCTCAATGGAAGGAAAAAATAAATGCATCCGTTATGGCCAACATCTCCAAACTCACGCGAGTATAGGAAATAAGAACACCTCTCACCATCACGTTTGCTCCATCAAGCACAAGTAATCCACCACCAACAAATGAAATCCCTCTTCCACCAAACTTTCCTCGCCATGATTGCGACATTTGTGGAGAGAACCGCTCACATTAGTGAAGGTGTCAAAGGGACATCCGTGAGCTAACCTATGAAATGAGTTTATTCTAAACCACATTTTGGAACGTCTAAATGTCATGTCTCACCAACCTCATGCTTAGTGCATATTGAGTAATCAACAATATTAGGATTTCATCCATAGTAGTGCAAACAAGCCATAGTATTCCACCTCCACCATTCTCAAATAAAACCCGTTCATCCTCCAACACTCGTTCTGATCATCACCAACCTTAGAACAGTTTTATTATTGAGAATTGCGTGGAGTGAATACTAGTGGCTTTTTGCACTACTATGGATGAAATCCTAATATTTTGGATTACTCAATAATCACTAAGCATCGAGCGTTTGGTGAGACATGACATTTAGACGTTCCAAAATGTGGTTTAGATAAACCTCATTTCATAGTTAGCTCACGGATGTCCCTTTTGACAACCCTTCACTAATGTGAGCGGTTCTCTCACAATGTCCGCAATCATGGCGAGAAAGTTTGGTGGAAGAGGGGATTTCATTTGTTGCGTTGGTGGATTACTTGTGCTTGCATGAGGCAACGGATGTTGAGAAGGTGTTCTTATTTCCTATACTCGCGTGAGTTTTTGGAGATGTTGGGGGCCCAACGGATGCATTTAATTTCCTCATGAGGGAAGGAAACATTTAATCAAAGTGTGGGATGGGAAGGCTCTTGTGGTGGTTGTTGTTGTTGAACATAATGGCGGAAGCTTGGTTCTCCATCAAGAGGACCATGAATGAATTTGTAAATAGGGTGAAACACAAATGATTGTGGTTGTGTATGACCTTAATCTTGTGGAAAGATTGAGGGTCTAGCATAGCGGTAAGCCAAACTCTCTATCAATGATGGTTGATGAGGTTCATGATCCAATGACTCATTTGATTGAATCATTGGTTGTTGTTGGGTTTCCATTTGGGCGATGGTGTCAAAGAGTGACAATGAAGGAGGGTTTGATGATCTAGTTGATAGGTCTTCTAAAGTTTCCAAATAGGGTAGTGGTGATGTTGGTGGTGTATGTAAAAGTTCCATTGGTGCAAGTGTTGGTGATTGAGGTGATGGAGTTTTTGATGGTTGAGTTAGTTGAGAAGGTGATGTTGAATCACTTCATGTTCTAGTTGGTGGCGGAATAGTGGCTATGTTGGTGTTGCAATGCTTTGGAGAGGGTGTTGGAGTAGCAAGATTGAGCAAATCTTGTAAAGTGATCACATTTGTATTGCAAGGTGTTGAAGATGGCATTGGAGTAGCAAGGTTGAGGATATCTTGGATAGGTGAAGAAATGTCAAGAGATGAATCACTTGATGATGATGAGCTTGAATTTTGGCGGGAACTGGCTTCCTATTGGTTCTAGTGAGTAAAAAGGTTCGTAATGTGTTTGTTGGAGTTTAGGAAGGATGTTCCTCACTAAAGAAAATGATTTAGAGTTTAAAAAAGAATGAAATTTTAGAAAAATAAAGGACAATTTTCTGCAGGTGTCTGACGGATCTCTGAGACATCAAGGGCGGAATCCATTTGAGGGTTCCGTCTGATCCGTTGGGCCAAAACTGGGTTACCCAGATTTTTGCACTGGCGGAACCCTGTCTAAGGTTCCGCCAGATCCGCCAGACCCCAAAAAGTAGACAGTCCGCGGTTTTGACTGTCGAGACGATTTTCAATTTTTCTAAAAACTCCTAAAAATAAAAATTTATCACATATCTGATTAGGAAATTCAAGAAATGGACATGTAAACACTCATACCATTGGACTTTGACCGGGGGCTAGGGAATTTACTATACTTAGTGAAATTTTCCATAAGCATGAAAATTTGACAAACATCTCAAATGTCGTCAATATGCATAATTGCTAATACAAAACATTGTCCGAAGAAAATAATAAAGCATGGAAGTACAAAGCAATACAAATCACATAGTTTAACCCATACAAAGTTCTAAAAGCTACATAATGCCAAACGGTCCTTAAACACACATCTCACAACCGGTCTATCTTCTTTTTGAGCTTTCCTAGGTACCTTCCAAAGCACTTGAATATTCCTTTGGTTTGCTTGAACTCTTCGGATGCATTGCTAATGACGGGAAGTTCTTGAAGGTATTCTAAAGGGGGTAGCTTAGAGTTAGGAAGATTATCGTTATCGCTCATATCGGATGATGATGATGATGGTGAAGGAGAGCGAGTACGCTTGCCCTTAGCATTGAAGATTCTTTTATCACTTAGAGGGACGAATATGTGAGGAACGAGAGTGTAATCAAGGAAAATTCCCTTATTGTTAGGAGGAATGGGCGAGATTGCTCTAAAGAGACGGGTGAGAAGCATTCCATAAGGGAGAGCGGTTATTCCAACCAAGGATATGTCGGCCATTCTTTTGGCTAAGTAATAAGCTAAGTTAAAGGGTTGGCCAGTGGAAATGCTAAATAGCATGCAGCTAAGACAAGTGTTGACATGATCTGTATTTCCTATGGAACTTATTACGTTGGCTCTAAGAATTTCTTCCCATTTCTTAAATCGTGGTTTTAGCTCATTGAGTTCCATACCAAAAGGGTCCTTATTTACCTCATTCCCCGAATGATTCTTCCTAGTGGTTGAGGTCCTAACAAAGAGATGCTCACGAATTACTTCCTTACTCGCAAGTGGAGTGTCGTATAGATGATAAAGCTCAATGGAATCAAGACTAGAAAGAGGCCACTTATCCGTGTAGTGACAAGTACCAACACTAGGGACACCGAGAATATTGGCAAAATCTTTTAAAGATATGAAATGTGGATGTTGATTGGTTGAGAAGGTTAATGAGATCTTACCGTAGTCATTGAAGGAAAGGCTTATAGTTGCATAGAACTCCAAAATGAACCTAGGACAAATTGGCTCATCTATGTCTAGGAGGCAATCAAAGTTGATAGCGGCAAAGTTTTGACGAATGGAAGTTCCTTTTAGGAAGGATGGATCAATGGTTCTTCCTTCATGAACATAGCATTTTTCTAGACCCTTAAAAGTTTCAACTTGATCTTTAGTAAGGTCTTTGGTCCTATGGTGTTTGGGCAAGTAATTAAGAGTTTCCTTGTGATCGGAGAATGTTGCGGGAGGCATGTTGATTCCTAGAAAACACACAATTTCACATTAAAGTTTAGGTTAACGATTTATACAATGTGGATGATCTAATTTGTTCCTATATACCAAAAAGTAGAGATGTAGTTATCTAGACTCATTTTGAAGCTCAAAGCATTTTATGAAACACATTTTGTTTTAAAACAAACGATAACCCACGTGCTCTTAATTGAATGTACTAGAAAATACATATTAGTTATGCAAGTGATGTTTTCATAATGTTTTTCATTTGTTTTAACAATGAGGTGAAAGGTTCTAATTTGGGAAGCAATTTTTGATAGACAATGCACTTGGTGTGTTTGGTAAATCATGATAATGTTCAACAAGATGCAATTCCTAACTAATTTGAATTATGACTATTTTGTTCATAGCCATGGATTTTCAATTTTATGCATAAACCCTAAGATTATTGTTGTTGTGAATGAGTGGAAATCTTATGTATGAATTAAGGAGATGATTATGCAAAGAGTACTTACAATGTTTGAATGAAGAAGTTGATGATTGAGTGAAAGCCCTAATTTTCGTGTGTGAGAGTGTTCTTGAGTGTATAGTGGCCGCTTGTGAGTTGAGGTTTGTGATTAGAGTGTGTTTGGTTTAAAATTAAACAAAAATCAACCTGCAGACTTGGCGGACCAGGCGGAACCAAAACGAGGGTTCCGTCCGTCTACTCGCAAGGTTCCGTGGTTTTAGGTTTCATGAGTCCTAAACTAAATCTAAGAGGGATGAATGATTCTTATTCAAGAGGTTTTGTGAAAACGTCGACAATATGAAACTTTCTTGGTTGAGATGTTCCTCAATGAACATTTTTACCAAGGCGATGATGATGGATCACAATATGTTAATTGAGAACACATTTGATAGGATTGTCGCTTAAGTCGATGAAACTATTGAAAAGGGGAATTCCCTTGTTGACGTGAGTTTGCTTGTTCTAACGGAGCTTGTTGATGTGCTTCTCCATCCGATACTGATTTCAGAGCCTTAAGCTTCTTAGAGACTCATTGGGTAAGTAAGTATAAAAGTGCAAGTACCACTTGTGCTTTTTCTATCAACTTAATTACCGACAAAATTTTAGTTGGCATACACTATGGTTTCCATTCCCGTTCCTTTGGGATACTGGTATGTGCTATTTTACACATACTTTTGACCTTAGTTTAAGTGTGTTTAAGACCAAAAACTAACGTGAAACGCCAAAGATATCTTGTTTTTGTGTTTGTGATCGTGCAGGGATGGATATTGCATAAATAGCACAAAAGTCAACCAAAAAGCCTAAAACGAGCACGAGATGTGGAAAAGTGTCACAAAGCCGAGTCAATGATGAAATTTACTCAAGGAAAGCCCGTGATGATGAATTTATTTCTTGAAGGCTCGAGAATACGAAAGAGATGCTTAATCAAAGTTCAAAGCTATTTATTACGATAAGCTTCATGAATTCGAGCAAGTTATCACTTTTACATCTTTGAAGACTTTTAGAATACACGTCAACACAAGCCTCGAAGTTACAAGAGTTTACATTTAATGTTTAAGACGTTTAGTAATTTGTAACAAAGTTTTAGTGTTCTTTTCATGAATTGTAAAGGTTCAAGGGCTTAAGTTGCAACATTGTCAAAACTTTAGAAGCTCTTGGCCTATAAATAGATGCTTAAGCCTCATTATGAAGGTTGGTTAGTTTTTAGGATTAGGAGTAGGGGTAAGGTAGAGTAGTGTAGTTTTATTTCATGTATTAGTGTAGATTTATTTTGAATGCAAGCTTATTTTTGATGTCTTAAATCTTTCCTTTAATCTTTACAAGCTTTCTTTTACAAGTCTTTAATCTTTACAAGCTTTCCTTTTAATCTTTTCTACAAGCTTTTATCATTTTCTTTGTCAACTTTGCATGTTTTTAATTTCAAGTGATAAGATATACAAATAAGCTAGGCTCCCAAAAGAAGCCGTGGCTTGTTTGCTTATTTTTGAGCTTATTTTTAGTGTCTTCACATTTTATTTACCAAGTTTTTATAAGTCTAATTTTATTTTTATAAAATTTTTATTACGTTAAATTTTCTGTCTTAAAATTATTTTCGTAGCGAGTATGGTAACTTTTAGGGTTTAGTAGCGAGTATTAAATTCTTTAACAATAGCGAGTTTAGTTTTAATATCTTGTAGCGAGTTTGTAGTGTGTGTGGTAGCGAGTTTGGGGACAAGTTCCTAGCGAGTTTGATCCTTAACTTGCTAGCGAGTATGAACCAACTCCTAGCGAGTTTGGTCTTAAACTCCTAGCGAGTTTGGTGACCAACTCCTAGCGAGTTTGGTTACTTAAACTCCTAGCGAGTTTGGTGACCAACTCCTAGCGAGTTTGGTTACTTAAACTCCTAGCGAGTTTTGTCCATCTAGTACGTAGCGAGTTTAATTTTATTTTCTTTTTATCTTTTTCTTTTCCAAGTCGAGTAGACTTTTATTTTACCTTATCGTTTATCGAGTAAGGTTTTTATTTACTTAAATCTAAACGTTATGCTGTCGAATTTTCTTAAAATCTTTTTAGTGTCGTTTAATTATTTAAGTCTCGTGTCTTTTCATTTTTAGTTTTAAACTTTTATTACGTTAAATGTTTTACAAGTCTTCTAATTTCTTCTTCGTCTTACGTTTTTAATATGAGTCAAGAGTAGTTTTAAAAAACGTGTTTGCTTAGTAACGCGAGTTCGCGAGTTAAGTAAGAGCGTTAAACGTTTGTGATAAGTAATCGAAAGATTGCTTAGGCGTGTGAGCTAATTATTTGAAGACGAAATCTTTGAACGATTAATTCACTCGTCTTGAGTTAATATCTTTTCAAAAGATTAATTAACGACTAATCTCGAGAAAGGAAAATAACTCGTCACAAACTTTTACCTCAAGCTTAATGAACTTATTCGCGTCGCTTTGCAAACACATTGTCTTTTAAATCCATTTACCGTTTTATTTACTTATCGCTTTCATTTACCGCTTTCTTTAGTCGCTTTATTTCATGCAACTTTACTTGTTTTCATTTTATTACATGTCTCTTTACTCGTTTACTTATTTCATGTCGTTTTACCGCTTTCCTTTACTTTTAATTTGTCGTTGTAGTATAGACAATACCAAAACTTTCTTTTAAACCTTATTCATCACACATAGCTCACGGTCTTGAGTGACGAGATCCATATTCAACCCTCGTTGGGACAACGATACCTAGTGGTTCTTGCTTTCATAGCTAGTTCTGCGACGATCAATTTTTGGCGCCGCTGCCGGGGAGCGGTTGATAAGATTGAGTTATTCGATCGTTTGAGTAATGTGTTTTGGAGACCCTTCTTTCGAGAAGTTTAAGCTTTTGTAAATATTTTCAAAATATAAAAACACAAAAAGATTTTCTCTTCAAATTTGTTTTCACTTTTGATTTCACTTTTCTAAAATCAAAAATCCAAAAAGATTTTCCTTTTCAAAATTAGTTTTCACTTTTAACTTTTCATTTTTCAAAACATAAAAACCAAAAATATTCTCCTATCTTCATATCATGGCAGGTACACGTTCTATAGAGGAGTTGCTCAGAATTCCTGTACGTCTTGAGAAGGCCATCGTCATTCCACCGGTTCTGGCAGATGAATATCAAATCAACGTCGAGTTACTTGATTTCATTGATCCTTTCTTTGGTTCCGAAAACGATGATCCTTACTCCCACATCAACAGATTTTACCTCATAACCGATACCTTCAGAATTAACCAAGTTCCTGATGATGTGGTGAAGCTAATCTTATTTCCGTTAACGCTTAAAGGAGCAGCTTCGAGATGGCTTGATCGTGAACCTCCAAATTCTATCACAACTTGGGACGACTTAGCGTCAAAATTCTTGAATCGATTCTACCCTCATTCCAAAACGCTTGAAATTCGAAAAGAAATCATTAATTTCCAACAACGTTTTGATGAGTCTTTTGCCGAGGCATGGGAAAGATTCAAAGATCTTATGAGAAAATGCCCACATCATGGTTTTTCTGAATTGTTTCAAATCGACATCTTCTACAACGCTTTAATGCCAAATGATCAAGATTCACTGAATACGGCCGCCGGTGGTAACCTCTATTGTCGAACCACTTACGATGCATTGAAGACTATCGAAAACAAGTCAAGAGCTCGCACGTCTCAGAGCAAACCGGTTGTAAATTCTCCATACCACTTTGAAAAATCTTTTGAAGAACAGGCCCGAAAGGATTCTTTCATAATGGGGGACGAGCATCTTAGTACTATTCCGGCAACGGAATCTGGTGAATTCAATAAACCAAGTGCTGAGAACCTTGTCCCAACCCCAAGAGAGTCCGTGGAAATTTCTAACGGTGATTGTGACTTTGTTCTTGATACTCCCGACTCTTCCCAAGAACACGAACCAGAGACTACAACGGAAGCGGTGGAAACTGCTAGCTCTCAGAGCACACCACTTGTCCCACCTCCGGATTCTCCAAAATGTTCTTCGACACTTGTTTTTGATATTTCTAAGCCGTCAGATCCTTTGGAGCCCGAGCTCAAGGATTCGTTTGACAAATCTTGTGATCGTGTTGAAGTGTTCTCCGAGTCCGACAATGACTATGATTCTTTACCTTTTGAAGACATCGATTATGTCGACGACCTACCTTCTGAGCTCGTCAGCTTAGAAGAGGAGAATGATGAAGATGGCGACAATGAAATCCAAGATGAAGCTCTTCGTGAAAAACTGGCGAAAGTATATCTTCTCATTGCTAAGATCGAAGCATTAAGTGGCAATCCCACTTCTCATCCCGATCTTTCTATTCCAGTCTATGAAGCTTTTTCCTTTGATTCGGAGGAGACGAGTCGTGGCAGTACCACTTCTCTTGCTTTTTCCTCTTCTCCCGAATATGAATCGTTTCACTTTGATCTCGATCCTGAGGAAGATTTTAGTCTGGGGGGAGGCTTACTTTTTGATAAAATTTTTCCAGCCCTCCCACCCAAGGTTTTTGAAAATGAAGAATTGATCTTAATTGTGATAAATATCTTTCTTCCATTCTTCACATATGTTGCTGTTTCTCCCATCCGTCATTCCTCCGGGAGTGAGGATGTTGTTTTTGATCCCGGCATCGTTGCTTTTCAAGCTGTTCGTTTCATTTGCTCCCCCAAGGACAAGTAAATTCGGGGCGAGTCTAAGCTATACGACTCGTTACTAAACAAGCGCTTCGTGGGAGGCACCCCATGCTTATCCTTTTTATTTTTATTTTTATTATCTAATAAGTAACACGAGGAGGGCGACCTCTTCCAATCTTGTGTTTGCTTGGTTGTTTGTGTTTGTGCAGGATTTCTCCAATTCATGATGACTCTCGTGCTCGTGGATCATCTCATCTCCACTCGAGTCCCATGTCTTGCTGCTGGAATGGAAATCATATATCCAAATCTTATCGACTAACGGTATCTTTGGCATACTTAATAAACGGCCTTAGATTTATTGTTAGGATTACCCTTACCTTGGAAACATTGAGGACAATGTTTATCTTTAGTCTGGGGGGGTGAATCTTTGATTGACCTAGCACTTTCACCATTGCTGTTTACTTACGCAGCCCCGTTTTTCCACAAAAATCCAAAAAAATTGAAAAAATTTGAAAAATTTTCAAAGCAAAAAGCAAAAAAAAAAAAATGAGAAAATATATTAAAAATTATGCAAAAATAAAATAAAAGTTTTGACACCGAGTTTGACTTTCCTACTAGGTAAGAGTGAGAATAAAAATTTTGACTTGATCCGGGCGTGTTGAGCCCTAGCTTGTTCCCTTAACCAATGATGATCACAAAAGCTTTTGCTAGTTTCGTACACAAGGAGCTACTCTTTTGGCGGCTCCCGTACTTTACTTTATATATGCGTGGCTTGATTATCGGCTAAGCATTCGCGGATCTCATTACTTGAGATTTTAAATTTGCGGAGAACGTGAAATGATAGAGTTT
>LBNU01030874.1:54725-72247 GCA_014162995.1 Artemisia annua | reverse complement strand
TTGGGTGATTCCCTTGTGTTTGTATAAAACATTTGAACACAAGTTTTCCAGTTAGATAATATAATTGTAACGAATACAATTATGGGTGAAAATAATTATTGCTCTAAGCTCATGACACGCAAACCTTAACATCGGGTGATATCATAAATGATATAAATAGCCTACATCATAAAATGATGCAGGTGAAAATGCCCTCGTCGTAGGAGCTTGCCAACTTCCTATTTATATTCGAATAAAGTGCATTTGGTTACCATTCCAGGCTAACTTCAAATGGGGCGTCAACTGCCAATAGATCTATTCACTAAATTCGCGTTCACTCGCAAGTGATTAATGGTTCATGATATGAGGGACTTTTGGCAATGGTGGTGCTTAGGCAATAACAATCAGGATAGTATACAGAAAATACTTGTGTTCAAGTTTGTAGCATGTAGTATGTTTCAATAAACAAATAGAGTGATTCATCAATCGAATAAAATGTTAAAGATAAACGAGTAAAAGATGTAAGTAAAACGAGCACGTATCTCCCCCAAAGAGTTCGAAATAGGTAAAAAGAGGGGCTATGACTCACCTTAGAAATAAGTTGTCTGAAACGATAAGTTGAGTAGCAATAGTGTGTGGCACCGACATGCGACCTAAGTTATTATGGCAAGTCTTAGTTTATAGCTTTGTGTACTCACGACTCTAAGTGTTTAATTAAGTTAAATCTTTTCAAGTGGTTGTGTTTAATGTTGCTTGTGTGGCAAAGTTTACGTTTAAATCATTTCAAAGTGTTTGTAAGTATTGGCTCTTGGAGGAAGTAGACAAGTAGGTATATATACAAAAGTATTCAAGACAAATAGGTCTCTGGTCCCAGAATAACCGAAAGACTTAATACGGAAAGTATTCACGATGAATGTGTTTGTGAGAAATAAACGCTCAGTAAAATAGTAGTAAATTCTTTACGCTAAGTATTTATATTAGTAGCGGCTACATGATACGATTTATACATAAATGTGTTTATATATATGTTTAGTTAATAGATGATAAATTGGAAAAATTCTATAATTTATATTCTATTAATTATATTATCTAGTTTTCGTAGTTTGGTCTAGTTTGTGAAAATAGACTAAGTATGAGAATTTGAAAAAAACCGGGCATGACCCGTCCGTAAATATTAGTTTGCCCTTATAAACCTATTGCTAAAAAAAATACCCCAATGTCAATATATTTATTTATGGTCTAACTCATTAACCTTATTAGTGAAAAGGAATATTGTCTAGGTCTAATAGTTCAAGGGTCTAATGTGAAGATTTATAAAAAGAAATATAGTAACAAAAAGTACAGGTGCAGGGTTCGAACATGGGTCTGTTGTGTAAAAAGGGGGCTTCACTCCTATCTGAGCCCAGGGCTCTTTTTTGTTATAAGTTGTAACTAAAATATATTTACTGACTTTCTTTCTGTGTTAATTTAGGTACATTACTACTCTGTGTATACTCAGTATATGATTGGTTTTTGGTTTTGCAAATACACCGAAACGAAACGCATTCTTATATTGTAAAACAAACCTCCATTTAAAAACCATTTTCATGTGCCCTCTAGTTATGTTTGTAAAGTGTGGTCCAGGAGTAATTATCGCAACCAAAACCATTTCACTGTGGTTCGACCACAGTGAGTCTTCGACTCGAAATATAGCCTTAGCTTATAAACTTAGTATGTGCTTGCAATAAAATGTAACAGTGAGTGAGAAAAGAAAGCAAATATCACGTTTTAGTTTGTGTTTCATCCTTCCATTCCAAAACTGATTTCTATCTTTAATATCAATAAGATACCAAGTTTATAAAGAAGCTCAAGTCTAGAAGGGGAGTCCAAGTGAGCTCAAATGAGTCTCGAGTCATTTGAGTTTGTTCGACTCAACTTCCAAACGTGACCAAACTTGTAAACTGATTTCATGTAGTAAGCCAATACTTAAGTTAACTTTGGTTTTATGTTTTCGTTAGTTGTCTTAACTCCAAAAGTTACATATGCCCCATATTTAGCTTATGTTAGTTGAAGTAATGAAAATGAGCACAAGTTTAATTTCCTTAAGCTCATTAGTAAAAGTAAACGTTAAAATTTACCACACAAGCCATTATGATACATTAATTTGTTTAGGTTATATTTTATACGTGACATGTGACCATGATAACGACTAAAATACGTATTGAAGAGAGATCGTTGCAGACTTACTACACCAAAGATGGTGGTGACGAGGTACGTAAGAGGACACGAATGAGAACAAGGAGAACTCGAGCTTAACCAAGCTTCCAAAGTGACCGACTCCTTAAGCTCACCCAAAAATGACTTCTTGATTCTAGAAAGCTTAAGACTTGAACAGGTTTCCTTTTCTTCTTGCTTCTCACTCGTCACAGTAACAAAAGAGATGTATGTTTGTGTTTGCGTTTTGTATTTAGAGTGATGAAAGAAATGATAGTCTTGAGGTGTTTATGTTGGAATATTAGTGTAAGTATTATATAGAGGTTGACCTTAGCTCTTGTACTTGTTCTGTCGAATATGCATGGGAAAGCCAAGGGAAGTTTGTTAACTTTCATAATGGTTGACATTAGGTGGTTAATTGCTTTATCCAAGGGGTCAAGAAGGTTAAGAGGGGACATCAGGTACACATAGATGTGATTAGCATATTGAGTTTTTGATTTGTGTATTGACATGTGTTATACATTTTAGTGTTTAAGGGTGTTTGTGTTTTGTTAGCAGCAGATTCCGGAATTTGTGAGGAAGTGAGTTTATTTTGAAATCTCGATGTGTATTTCGTGTCCCGTTGAGTTTAAACGTGAGTTGCGGTGTCCCGGTTTGACACTTACAAGTAAAAATGTTTGAAATGCATTTTCGGGAGTGTTTTTATATGAGTGGCATAAACACATTAATATATGGACTCGAACATGAGTTTATTTTTATTGTTGCCATAAATAGTTGAGTGTCGGTACGCATGCGGGCTCGTTAGCATGAAATGTGTGTTACGTCACATAATTAATTGGCGAACTCGTAGTTGTATTGTTTAAGTAAATAAAAAAAATATTAACGCGAAAAATGGTTGATTAATCTTCATAATGAATTACTTCGAGTTTAGCATTTATTAATGACTGGGTAAATTCCGGGGTATTACAGTATTGTTGTGGCAAATCACCCAAAAATAAATTGTGTTGATGGGGGTTGCTTAAGTGTTTGTGATTTTAAAAGCTGGTGTTTCCAGATCTTTAAAAGTGTATGTGTTTTATGAATAGGATGGAGATGAGAGACTAATTGGGCTATATTGTATTATGATAATTGAATATTTAATTGTGACAGAGATGGTGGTGGTGGGCGACGGTGGTGATTGTGGTGAGGATGGACAGAGGTTGAAGAAGATCGATGATGTAGAAGAAAATTTCATTTACCGTTTTATTTACTTATCGCTTTCATTTACCGCTTTCTTTAGTCATTTTATTTCATGCAACTTTACTTGCTTTCTTATTTAATGTCGTTTTACCGCTTTCTTTTACTTTAAATTGTCGTTGTAGTGTAGACAAAACCAAAACCTTCTTTTAAAACCTATTCAATACACATAACTCACGACTTGAGTGACGAGATCAATTTCACCGCTCGTTGGGACAACGATACCCGTGGTTCTTGCTTTCACTAGCTAGTTCTGCCTCGATCATAATACATAGAGCATTTTTTATTACTAGCAAATGCATAGCTAGCTGTCCATCTATCTATACTTTTGTTGTTGACAATTTGTTGGCGTTAGGGGTGTCATATGGGTCGACCCGACCTGATCCGAACCCGACCCGAACCCGATAAGGCCTTATAGGGTCGGGTTGATTCGGGTCCAATATACCTTATCGGGTTTATCGGGTCAACCCGATAACCTTATAGGGTCGGGTTAGGGTTTTAGCTAATTTGTTATTGGGTTAACCCGATAAACCTTATAAGACCCATTTTATCTTTAATAGTGTATAAAATGTACGATATAGGTACAGTTCCTTTATTGTGTTGTTCAATGTTCCTTTAGGCGATTGTCCAAACACTCAAATTCTATCTAATCCAAAATCAAATTTGAGTGTAGCCTAAAATAATCAATTCAAAGTCAAGGGCATGTTTCTGATTCATTTGATAATACGTGATCAAATTCATATAAGAATGGAATAAGTTTCTGGAATATGCATATCAGCATATCTATTAATGACTGCAGAAACTAATTAACATATCTGAGTCCATTGCATCGAAACAAAGAACACGTTTGTGGTTGTTCTCAATATATGCCAACAGCTTCATAATTTATAAATTTTGGTTTTGGGCTACATGCAAATCCCACATCAGTGTAAGCATTTTTATACCAACATTTTGAGCTTGATTAAGTGTCTAACCCGATAACCCGATAAGCCCAACCCGATAAACCCGATAACCTGATAGACCCAAACCCGATAACCCGATTCCTTATCGGATCGGGTTGCAGGTTAATTTTTATTTTTCGAAAACCCGATAGACCCGGGTTGACCCGAATGACACCCCTAGTTGGCATACATAGCTAGCTGTCAATATCCTCTAGACCCACATTATCTTCATATTCACCATTTTACTTTACACATACCCAAAAAACAGTGAGCTATCTCCATTGATCAATTTTCTTTTTCCGATCATATTCACCATTTTTTCACAAAGATTCTAATCTTTTTTCCGATCATTTTTCCATCAAGATTCTCATCTTTTTTTCCGATAGAATGTGTGTCGCCTAGCATGCTTTTTGATGTACGTGTGTTCTTTCAAACCTTGAGTTGAAGACTTATATGAAATATCATAATTTGAATGATAAAATGAAAGTACATTGAGCTTATTAAAATCACTTTCTTTTTTTCATTGATCCTATCCAATATCTGGTTGACTTCATATTAAAATTTATTATCTCAACACCTAATATATATATTTTTAAATACCACAGAAGCAACAAGCAGTTTATATATTTCATTATGAACTAGAATAAACACTAATAATGATCCATATATAACTTGAAGCATATTGTTAAATGAAAGTTTTTATTTATTTATTTATTATTTTTTTTTTTTTAAATAAATATAGTGGTGGATTAAAGGATCCGACGGGCGACGGTGGTGGCACGGCTAGACGGTGGGTGGTGTGTGTTGATTATGGTGGTGCGTTTCGACGGCGGTGCTGACCAGTCTTGGAAGTATTGTTGTGGCAAATCACCCAAAAATAAATTGTGTTGATGGGGGTTGCTTAAGTGTTTGTGATTTTAAAAGCTGGCGTTTTCCAGATCTTTAAAGGTGTATGCGTTTTATGAATAGGATGGAGATGAGAGACTAATTGGGCTATATTGTATTATGATAATTGAATATTTAATTGTGACAGAGATGGTGGTGGTGGGCGACGGTGGTGACAGTGGTGAGGATGGACAGGGGTCAAAGAAGATCAATGATGTAGAAGAAGGAGGTGTTTGGGTTTGATATTATGTGATGGTAGTAGTGGTGGGACCCATTTCAAAAAAAAATAAAAATAAAATAAAAATAAAAAATAAAAAAATAATAAAAGAATAAAAAAAGAAATAATTAAAAAAAAATGCATTGGAGGACAATAACAGTGAAAAGACCAACCTACCCTCATGTGAATCCTCATGTGCCTGGCATGTGACCAAGATAACTGGAAAATCTAACGACCGTCAGGATTTTGGACTAGCGGTGTAATAAAATCTTGATTTTGGATGAAAAAGGAAAAAATCAGCGTTTTTGGATGTCGTATGAAATCTGTGGAAAGTATAGGGATCAACAGTGTAATTTACTCTTCTTTTTTTAAAACTCGTTCAAAAAAAGTTCGAGATTGATTGTACAATAAATCGCACTACCAGGCCTTCGATGGTGATCAAAGAAAATAAGGGGTGTTGTGATTACGCCAAGCTTGGATATAACCTGAAATCTTTTATATAATAAAAGAATTACATCATTTTGGAGTGTTTTTGACAAAACAATCTTAGTGGAAAAAAAATTGGACCAATAGGAGACCTCGATTTTGCCACGTAAGCGAAATCAAGCAATATGATTGGCTAATAGAAAGTCAAAATTGAATTGATTTTGGTCAAACTTTAATAAATTTGGTGGAGAATTTGATTAAGGGGAAAAAATGCATAAAAATATAGGTGTCAAATTTATGAAAACAAAACCTTAAAAAAAGAGGAAGTAATTAATAAAACTTTAGTGGTTGAACTTTAAATAAATTATGTAGAGCTAAGTGTAAAATTACAAGTTTCCATGTTTTCTAATAACATTAGAAAAAACACAAATAACCCCTTACACTTTGTACCCCTTATACTTTATAATATTAACTTTGTTTAAAATTACATGAGTATTAGTATTAATTTTTAGACTTTCATCCATTAAATTACAAAATTTGGTAAATATGCGAATTAGTTTTAATATTGTTAGTTTTAGACTTCCATTCATTAGAATATTTTTTTAAAATAAGGACTCATGTTATTCTATTTAAAAGTTTAATTCATGCGTACACGGGTTTGAATATTAAATACGGCTAAATTATTAGTAACGGGAATATAAATATCAAATGGTAAGCACGAGTTACTGTGATATGAAAATAAATATACACGATTCTGACTCATGAAAATAAATATATGCGTAATAGTTGGCCGTTGTAAAGGAATTAAACAATGTACATGAGAATTAGTAAGTAGGAATATATAGTTTTTAATCAAGTTATTACGTTAATATATTGCGATAATGTTATTGTGTTGGTAATCACGAATGTGAGATACAACCATTCTTCTATACTTATGATTTATGTGTTAACCTCTTTTTGCTTCTGGATAGAATCTGAAAGAGGCCTCAACAGAACTTTGGCTTATGCCTTCTCTAGCTGATAGTTTTTAGTAACTTTTTTTATGGTTTAATTTTTTTTGTCATACACACCAACTTTTAGTAACTTTTTTTTTAATGTTTTATTTAAAACTTATACACTTAATATTTGTGTTTTTACTATAAACATACTAAGCTATGATAGAAATAGTTGTGAGTTCACAGGTTTTTTACTAGGCTTCTCAAAAAAACTTATAGTTTTATCACAAACTTATTGTGGTATGGTAATTAAATAAGCCAATAAGCACCTTTAATAAGCATAACCGAACACCCTGTAGTTCTAATCTGAATTTTTCTTATTTGATGTTATAACTAACTTTGTTGTTATCCTCACTATAATGCAACATGTAAGTGGTTTTTGAAGTTTTATGATCTTATCACACATGCTAAAGTGTAATGCAATTTGTTGTGTGCGTTTTTTAGATCAGGATTAAGTATCAACACATGATTGTCATGGAACACTATGGGTATCAACCAACGGTCTAAAATATGGGTATCTTTTATACCTTGATGATTTAGGCCAATTGTAAAGAAAGTTGCACTAAAGTGAAAGGTCGGTAAGGATTCGAACAATCCTAAAAGACTTACGAATGCACTCTTTGTCATTTTTTTCATGCATTTATAATTTACTTATACAAGTAATTATAATTTCCTTATATAGTTCGGTCTCAGAGAAAAATTATTTTTATACATTATACATAAACGTAAGATTAAATTTGAGTTATACCCATTACATTTTTTTTCTTTTTATGTAATAAAGAAGCTATAGTGTAAACATCTATGCTAATTTGGTAATTTTATGATCAAACATGAGAAGTAAATAGCGCAAACTTATAAAAATACAATTTTCCAAACAAAAAAGTACATTAGTAAACATGGTATGATGGTTATTCATAATCAAGGGAATGAATCAATCTTCAAAGCTATCTAAATATGCTACATATTTTAACAAAAATATAAGTAAAATAAATACCACAACATATCGTAAATTGATCACATGGGTTTGCAAAACTAAAAGCATATATCACTAACATCTCATGCAAGTCAAGTATCATCATGTGATTTTGTTTGAATAATAAAATATAATTTTTAATTCAAAAGCATTATCCTAAAATAATAGACAGATTATAACATATATAAATATGATTTTGTATTTTTAGTCCACCAAGTGAAACTAATTGAAACATGTTAAGTGATTCATTTCTTAATCGATAATAATGCATAATCAAAACGAAATTTTAAAAACCCTGTGCGTGCACAGGTATTATAACTAGTAAGAAATACTAAAACATTACGTTAAGTGATTGCGCAGAGATTGGACCCTGCGAACCACCTCTGGCGTGTGAATAAGTAATTGGTATGAGAGTTTGTAAAGTATGGTAAAGTAAGGTGAGATAGATTGCATACCAAATTTGTCATCGTCCAAGACTATTTATAGGGGAAGGAAATAGTTTGGAGAGTGACCACGCGTTTGTAGGAGATCATGGGGGCGTCCCATGACTTGTGGTAACCGCTAGGGTATAGTGTCCCACTCCTCCTGATTTAGCGGGAGAGCTAAGGAGGAAGAGGAGACGTGGGTAAAACTTAATCTTATCAATATTTGAACTTAGCATTGTTCCGTCCTTACAACTTATCGAAGAATACCCCGAAGGGCTTACTCCTTCGATTGACGAATTCCCTCTTGGTAACTAGATCACTGATGATTAGTTTTACGCCAAAAAAAGTTTTAGGAGGCTAGCCAGAGCCTTCGATTATGTAGGTTGCGGTCAGACACGAAGGGGGGTCCTTCGAGCTAACCGGAGGGTACATCATCAGAGAGATATATTGAACTTTAGTTGGGGATGTATGCAACTGTAATTTCTTATATATTCCACGAGTATTTGTTTGTCTGGTTTATCCCTAGCCAAAGTAGACATGCTACGGAACATACTTCATAATGTCTTCTGTCCTGTTTTCTACGGTAACTCGGTAAGCATGGTTTGGCTCCTGTGATTCTAGAAGTCAGTTGACAAGTTTTAAAAACTGTGAGAAAACAAAGATTAAAGAAGTTTCGAACACAGGATAACTTTTATAAATTTACCCCTCCACAAAGTTTGGTTCCGCGATTGTACAAGAGCCAAATTTGTTTGCATAAAATAAGATCTACAATCCCCCACATTGAATAATGCACCTTGAAAATCTATGTTATAATAAAAGACAGTCCCATTGAGCAAGCAGAATTTACCAGATGGATGAAAATCAACAGCAATATTCAACCTCCACATAATCAAAACAAACAAATGATCATCTTTCATACAAACTTTCAAATGATTCCATCTCCCAACTTCACAAAATGTCATGTACAGCATGATACAAATATATGATAAAACAATTCCACAAATCTCTGGAGAAATGACAACGAAACACGTAATGCAGAGAGATGATCAAACATTGCACAAACACTAACTCGTAAAGCAGTTGTACCCAAACTTTAAAGTATAAAGTTCGACAAATTTATTGTGCATAAGCAATAAGTGCACAATCTATGCAGCCAGAGGCAAAAGTGTAAAGCACAATAATATCTGACCAATTGTGTGCATTGACTATAGTTTACAACCTTTGCTCGCAATACCAGTGGCAGCTGCAAATGAATTTTTACATGAGCCCTTTTTCATAGCATCAACACAATATGTAAGAGCACTAAAAGAAGCATATACCACATACCTACTCAAGTGAAGATACTGATGATACGAGGTTACACTTGATGATGTGATTGAAGAGCACCTTGAAGGTTTTGGACAGCGCTGTCATAATTCACGAAACCCATGAACCAGAATTCATGACTATCAACGGATATGATCTGGATGTACTTTTCATTGGGATTGGCTTTGCTTTTTGAAGCATTGACAGCTTTGAGTTGATGTAACGGGATAACCACCTGTTTCATAGGAATATCATGCATTAATTAGCAATTTCACATAAAACTGTGAAATGAATAGAGGTTTTGTTTTATCAAATAGGTCAAATAAAGCTAATAGGTGAATGGCTTAAACCTGTTGAAAGTCACCCTAAATCCATTTTTTAAGCAAAGAACCTCCTAAAACGTTATATTTTAGAATTCATCCTTACACGTTGACTATTTATAGAATGAAAACAACAGTTCCCGACATTGTCTCATTTGACCCGTGCCAAAAAAAAGCGACCTGTTTCACCCGAGCACCTGTGCTCATTTTGGCACTCGGTCTTAAAACAGTTGCAACGGCGCTTTTCTTACGAAGTTTCAGTCTAAAGAGGTACCCATTTATAATCACTACGAAGTCTTAAAATTATTTGATATTTGATTCACAGGCTTTCTTTACTTTTAAGCAAAGATGGATATTTGCGTACTTCACTGGTGCCCCATAAAACCTCGGTGAGTTCCTGTCACAGTGAACATTACAAAGTACTCGCTTATATCAAACAAAGTTCCTTTACTTTGCAATCTATGGAATTACGGGTATTTTGGATTTTTAGCAACAGTATTTGAAATCAACATCAGCCTGCCCAATTCTTTTCGAACATTGAGTTTACTAGTTTTCCAGGATTTTCCAAAATTATAGATTGTACCCCACCCTATCTCACAAAAACCAAAAACAATCACCGTTGCAAGTGTTCCTTACTAACAATAGCTATTCTTTAGCAAACTTCTAAAGCTAGAATTGCATACATGTCCATTCTATATGATTATATTGGTGATTTGATTTCTGGTAGAAGGGTATGTTGAACGGGACTAATAGTCAAAACAAATTCTTTGAACCACATATTGAGTCAATCATCTTCATCAGCCAGCCAGAGTAACAAATTATTGTAGCTTATTAGCAACTAAAGACTTAGACTAATAAGAAAATGCCAGTGAGGAAGATATATCACCTTATAATAGCTCCATTGTGTCTCTTCACCAACTTTGTAGGAAAGTGGATTGTCACTTGAAAATGCGAGTTTTGCAGTTGACATGTATAGCATCCCCATGACGGGACCCGCAGAAGTTGAAAGGTAGCAGGGATAATATTTCAGGAGTTTTTCATCAGGAACAGTCTCAAAAGTTGTTGCAAAGATTTTCTCATACCCACCTTCTGCAAGAGCTTTGGTCCCCTGGGCAATTCTCCCAACAGCAGCATCAGTGATGCTTGGTCCAGTTTTCACTGTTTCAAGATAAAGCCGACACTCAAGCAAATATCAATATAGTTTTGAGTTTGCACTTTGCAGTAATGTATTTTTTTTTTTTCATAAACAAGTCATTATATATACAATATATCAAGAGTAAGATGCAATTGAAGACTTGATAACTCGAACAATACAAATATACAATTATATTATTATTTCACATAACTCGAGTCAATTTTGGTTCATAAGGTCTCTGAGTTTCATTTCTGTTGAATACTATTTTAGAAATTCAACAAATAGTTGAATACTTATCTTAAAACTATATACGAGTGAGTAGAAAGTATTCACAATGTACCCCATGATTGTCGACAGAAATAGTATGAATCAATAAAGCAATCAAGATCTGAGTTGACACCTAGCAGAACTACAAAATATTTTTTTAAAAATATCCTCTGTTCTTATTTCTGGAAAACACCTCACCCAAACGTGGGTTAACCAGGGCCAAAAACCCACCAATTACACATCAGGTAATTTTACAATCTGTATCTAATACCATAACTGTTTACGTATGCCAAAGACCTAAGTTTGAAATCAAATAAAGCAAAAGCATCATGCTTTTTTGCCAATACCCTGTTAATAAGAAAAAATACACATCCAATCAAGCACCCATATCTGATGTTGTATCCACAATCATTTAGATACGAGGTTTGGGGGCTGCCAAATGTTAAACCAGGTGTGCAACCATTTATTTAATTAAAATAATAAAAATCCAGTTGGAGCAAACGAGTGCAACTAGACGCGACAAAGACATGATTTTGTAGAGAATTAGGATCATATTATGTCATTTCAGTTCTTAATCAAGGATCCCGAAAGGAAACACAACACAGCCACATTTGATATTTTCGGTCAAGAACAAGACACAATATACAGTTGACGTAAGAAATAAATGAAATCAACACAAATCACCAAATTCAACAAATGCAAAAAAAAAAATAATAATAATAATAATAATAATAATAATAATAATAAAATAAATAAATAAAATCTCAACATATGGCTTACAAATATAATCATCTTCATATTATAAACTATGTCATGTATTAAAATTTATTGTCAAAAGATGTAGTACTCAACTTTCAAATAGATTCTGTCATCAAACCACTTTTATTTATAAAGAATTTTGATTTTGTACAGTATAGCATTACAAAAAATATATCATCAAACTCACACTTGTGTTTTAGATTTACATTTTTTATAAAATAAACATAAAAATAGAGATGAGGAAGGTGTGTGTAAGAAATGGGGCTTAGAGACTTAGAGTGGGCATGTGGGGGAGGGAGGTAAAAGGTGATGTGCATATTAGTGGGAGGGACAGGAACATTGAGAAGAGAAGCATTAGAGATGACAGAAAAGAAATAAAACAAAGAAATTTTCAATGTTTATAAAGAATCAACATCGACCACGACGAATCATGTATTGACTGAAATAATTACCCACTTAAATGGGTTGATCTACTGTATCAGTAAGTTAAGTTATTGATCTATGGATAACATACATGGATCATATCATATTGGATCTGGATCTTATCCCATTAGCCTATGTTACATGATTTAAGGTTTATTTTAAACTATAAAGCAAAATGGTGCATTTACATAAATCTTATTATTCTCTAATCATTAGCTAAATTACTTCAATCCTATGATATATTCAGATCCAAAAAAGGTTATTGATGTAAAAATGGTTTAAAACTTTGAATGATTAAAAGAAACAGTGTGATTTCCATGACTAGATAATCATTTGGTTAAGTTGTTAAACGATAGGAGTAGCAAACTGATTAACAAAATTTTAGTAACATTTCTTTTTCTGTTTTGTGTTAATTTTAAAAATTTATTGCTCCTCACTTCCACAGTCCCGAAACGAGTTTTTTAATAACTTTAACAGAACTAATCTTCAGCTCTTTACCGAACTTGACTCCATGGAATGTAACTCGAAAACTTATATTCATCAAATCTTAAAAAGTAGAAGAGTAAAGAAAACACCTTCAATTCTGTCAGCATTTTTGAATGACCTAAAACAGATTCTAATAACCAAGTTCGCAAGTACCTTATGTTTAGGATTCTATACAAACCGATTCCCAGTTTAAGTTACGATAACTCTTCATTCTTAATGCTCTAAAACTCACTCACATAGATTCCGAGCTTATGTTGTGCAACTACTTAACTTATATAAAGGGTGAGATCAACTTAATAGGCATCCTGGATCCATCACTGCCGGCAACAGATCAGTCTGAATTATCTCAAACTCATGCAAAACAGCTCACAACTTAAATTGCAAAACAACTTAAGATAAATTTTCAACAGTGAGCAATGGCGTAGGCATGTAGAGGCGAAGGTGGGCCATGGCCCACCTACAAATCTTTAAAAAGTGTACATATATATTAGCCCAATATGGTAAATGTCCATAGTGATGTTATTTGGCCAACCACAAAAAAATGATATAGTTAAGTTATATTTGTACTGGCCCATTTTTAAGATAGACTTTGTGATTTGTAAACTTTTAGAGTGGCAGAATCATGAACTCAAAGCAAAAAAAAGATAGACTCGTCTTTTTATGAAAAATTTTGCCAAGACGTGAAGAGAAAACCACATTAGAATGAACAAATTTGTTGCAACATCTTTACATAGTTATATATTATGATGTTTTTTAGCACTTGTTGATGTCCGTTAAAAAACAAATTTGGCCCCCATATACAAATTCCCTGGTCTACGCTTGACAGTGGAGATTAACTTTTTTTTAAAATGTTATTCCTGAAATCATGGTGGCTTGAAAACTGCTTAAGAGAGCTAAGTTTGAGTTTGAAGAAGCGTATAAGGTATGTTTAGCCATCCAAAAACATGCAACTCCAATCATAAGTACTGACTACAGTCAAGCTTATAAACCATAGAGGTCATCTGTACTGAAAATAGATGGAGTCTGTTTTTCAATCCAACCACCACCCACCATTTCTTGCTTCACCCATACAATTAAAACAGGCAAACNTCCAAAAAAGTTATTGATGTAAAAATGGTTTAAAACTTTGAATGATTAAAAGAAACAGTGTGATTTCCATGACTAGATAATCATTTGGTTAAGTTGTTAAACGATAGGAGTAGCAAACTGATTAACAAAATTTTAGTAACATTTCTTTTTCTGTTTTGTGTTAATTTTAAAAATTTATTGCTCCTCACTTCCACAGTCCCGAAACGAGTTTTTTAATAACTTTAACAGAACTAATCTTCAGCTCTTTACCGAACTTGACTCCATGGAATGTAACTCGAAAACTTATATTCATCAAATCTTAAAAAGTAGAAGAGTAAAGAAAACACCTTCAATTCTGTCAGCATTTTTGAATGACCTAAAACAGATTCTAATAACCAAGTTCGCAAGTACCTTATGTTTAGGATTCTATACAAACCGATTCCCAGTTTAAGTTACGATAACTCTTCATTCTTAATGCTCTAAAACTCACTCACATAGATTCCGAGCTTATGTTGTGCAACTACTTAACTTATATAAAGGGTGAGATCAACTTAATAGGCATCCTGGATCCATCACTGCCGGCAACAGATCAGTCTGAATTATCTCAAACTCATGCAAAACAGCTCACAACTTAAATTGCAAAACAACTTAAGATAAATTTTCAACAGTGAGCAATGGCGTAGGCATGTAGAGGCGAAGGTGGGCCATGGCCCACCTACAAATCTTTAAAAAGTGTACATATATATTAGCCCAATATGGTAAATGTCCATAGTGATGTTATTTGGCCAACCACAAAAAAATGATATAGTTAAGTTATATTTGTACTGGCCCATTTTTAAGATAGACTTTGTGATTTGTAAACTTTTAGAGTGGCAGAATCATGAACTCAAAGCAAAAAAAAGATAGACTCGTCTTTTTATGAAAAATTTTGCCAAGACGTGAAGAGAAAACCACATTAGAATGAACAAATTTGTTGCAACATCTTTACATAGTTATATATTATGATGTTTTTTAGCACTTGTTGATGTCCGTTAAAAAAAAATTTGGCCCCCCCATATACAAATTCCTGGCTACGCCCCTGACAGTGAGATTAACTTAATAAGTATCCTGAAATCATGGTGGCTTGAAAACTGCTTAAGAGAAGCTAAAGTTGAGTTTGAAGAAGCGTATAAGGTATGTTTAGCCATCCAAAAAACATGCAACTCCAAATCATAAGTACTGACTACAGTCAAAGCTTATAAACCATAGAGGTCAATCTGTACTGAAAATAGATGGAGTCTGTTTTTCAATCCACCCACCCACCCACCATTTCTTGCTTCACCCATACAATTAAAAACAGCAAAACCTTCAACATTCGAGCTAAACCAACCTTCACTCCATATGGAAGCATCAGTATCTTTCAACACAAAGGATGTCTATAGCAGGTGGATGAGTAGTTCAAGTTTTACAACATAACAGTACAATATCTAGCCTATGTTACAAAGAAGCCTTAAGATATATTGTTCCAACAATTTAAGTGGCATGATATATTATCGTAGAATATATTAAAGGACAACTCTCGCATGCATTTGATGGACAGCTTGACAACATGCAAGATTTAAAAGTGTAAACTACATAATAGGAAACAGCCTTTGGCAAGTCAAAAGTTATTTTAAGACTAAGATTTTGAAGGCTCATATAACAGGTTCAAAAGAACATGCATCAACTACTTGATTATAATATCTAAACCCAATAACAAATTTTTACTTTATTTTATTGAATTGTTTTATAATCCTCAATTGCCAATCCACCCTATGGATCTTAGGTTGTATGTGTACTGTTCATCTCCTTGCTAAGCTTCAGACGGCATGTATTTAAATTGCAACACTGATTGAGCATATACATTAAGAAATCTTAGGTACTTGCTCTCAAAATAAATTATCATATTATCAACTAGAAAAAAAGAAAGTATATAAACTAAACATACTCCGATATCATAGATGCATTCAAGTGATGCATGCAAAAACTAATTAGTAAACTTACAGTGTTGCCACATTTCTCCAGCATAATCCTGCCCTTTCTTTGTCGCATCAGCCGCCTTCTTTCCCCATTTCCCAAGCACATCCTTTACCGTATCAATCGTTTCTAATAACAAACAAGTTATCTACATGTTAATTTTTGTCAAACAAATGTAAAAAAAAAACGACTTTTTGTGACGTTTCTGATAACAAAACAACACGCACACAAACACAAAATTGAACATAGATTCACCTTTAACCCAATCAAAGCAATCAATTCAAACATAAAGTATTAATTCAAATCACTAGTCAACAACAAACACACAACAAATTAAAAAAAAAAAAAAAAAAAAAACTATGTTAAACACGTTAGTTAGGGTTCTTTAATATTCATTAGTTTGTTTGTTTAATGTTTATGCTTAAATACTACTAAATGTATTACTGTATATATTTTTATCAAGATTGTTATGAATCAAGTATGTTTAAGTATTTATTTTTGAGATTTGAATGCTTGTGCGTTTAGCATATTACTTAAAAACCTAAACAAAGACAAACAAGCTCATTTCCTTAACGAACAACGGGAACAAGAGAATCATTTCATTTAAACGACGCAGACAAGCTCATTTCGGTTTAACTTATAGTTCATGTTCAATCATATCAAACAGATTCACTTACCATTTAAACTATCAAATCAAACTGAATCACTAGCAAACAACAGCACATATCAGACAGAGCATCAATAAACATAATCAGTCACTCTCAGCGCGGCATAATTATTCTGAATATATTATGCTTAATCGTTTAGGGTTTCAACAAACAAACACGACCAAGCTCAAATTCTTAACGTTTGTTCCTTTAGAGTTTCAGCCGTTCGCATTTGCTCATTCAGTTGTCCGGTTAAACTTAACATCAAGTTCATTCAGTTACTTTAGGTGTATATCAAATAGATTCATTTACTATCTAAAGTAGTTCTAAACAACATATAACAAAATAATCACAACTAAATCCGTTCTAAAATATCACATCAAATTCTCTAAAGTAATTCGAAACTATCATATTGAATTGAATCACTAATTCACAACAACACATAATAATACATAACCTAAACACATCATTCATAACGACCCTCGACAACGAACCTAACCAAACAACATCGACCTAAAAGGCTTAAACAACTACGGCGACTCCGACATCTCTATCCAATTGCATTGACAATGGAGAAGATCTAACAATCAAATGAGGACATCCCGTCTTCAAACTCTAGCACAACACCTAACCACTTAAGGGCATCATTCACAATCTAACTGATCTATATCAATCAAAGGTTCTAAACTATCAAATCAAACATCTAATCAATTCGAAAACGCTCATTTTCCTAAGTTCTGTTAGTTTAGCGCTCTAACTATTAGTCTTCCTCCATTTGTTCCGTTAAACTTAACATTCATGTTCATTCAATTTACAGCCATATAACAATCTGATTTCTGAACTAATA
>LBNU01030874.1:6057-52399 GCA_014162995.1 Artemisia annua | reverse complement strand
ATTAGTTTGTTTGTTTAATGTTTATGCTTAAATACTACTAAATGTATTACTGTATATATTTTTATCAAGATTGTTATGAATCAAGTATGTTTAAGTATTTATTTTTGAGATTTGAATGCTTGTGCGTTTAGCATATTACTTAAAAACCTAAACAAAGACAAACAAGCTCATTTCCTTAACGAACAACGGGAACAAGAGAATCATTTCATTTAAACGACGCAGACAAGCTCATTTCGGTTTAACTTATAGTTCATGTTCAATCATATCAAACAGATTCACTTACCATTTAAACTATCAAATCAAACTGAATCACTAGCAAACAACAGCACATATCAGACAGAGCATCAATAAACATAATCAGTCACTCTCAGCGCGGCATAATTATTCTGAATATATTATGCTTAATCGTTTAGGGTTTCAACAAACAAACACGACCAAGCTCAAATTCTTAACGTTTGTTCCTTTAGAGTTTCAGCCGTTCGCATTTGCTCATTCAGTTGTCCGGTTAAACTTAACATCAAGTTCATTCAGTTACTTTAAGGTGTATATCAAATAGATTCATTTACTATCTAAAGTAGTTCTAGACAACATATAACAAAATAATCACAGAACTAAATCTGTTCTAAAATATCACATCAAATTATCTAAAGTAATTCTAAACTATTATATTGAATTGAATCACTAATTCACAACAACACATAATAAAACATAACCTAAACACATGATTCACAATCTTTTTTTTTTTTTTTTTGAAAGGCAATATATTTTTATAAAATTAAAACTAGCAAGATACTAGAAATTACAACAATCTCGGTCAACAATGATCCTCACAAACTACAACCACCATAAACACAACCCCCGACAACGAACCTAACCAAACAACATCGACCTCAAAGGCTTAAACAACTACGGCGACTCCAACATCTCTATCCAAAACAATCTTTCCATTGACAATGGAGAAGATCTACCAATCAAAAGAGGACATCCCGTCTTCAAACTCTAGCACAACACCTAACCACTTAAGGGCATCATTCACAATCTATCTGATCAATTATCACTAACAACAAACAGATCATCACCAAACACAATCACAACTATAAACTCACTCTTAGTACAAGTTTCCTTTAGCGTTTTAACAAACAAACGCAAACAAGTTCATTTTATTAACTATTCCTCTCCGTTCATTTGTTCGATCAAACTTATCATCCATATTCATATAGTTAGTTTATAGCACTATATCAATCAAAGGTTCTAAACTATCAAATCAAACATCTAATCAATTCGACAACGCTCATTTTCCTAAATTCTGTTCGTTTAGTGTTCTAACTATTATTCTTCCTCCATTTGTTCAGTTAAACTTAACGTTCGTGTTCATTCAATTTACAATCCGATTTATATATAATCTGAACTAATAAACTATCAAATCAAATCACATAAATTCTGAATTCTAAACAATTAAAAAAAAAAAAAAAAAAAAAAAAAAAAAAAAAAAAAAAAAAAAAAAAAAAAAACTCACTTTTAGTAGAAGATTCTGGAACAGGACCGGGCGAAACATAAGGATTAGATTCATGAGGCATAGTAGTCGCTCCACCACTTCTAACACTTGAATTATCACCACCTGTATACATCTGTCCAGCAGCAAATGGTTGTGGTTGTTGTTGAGAACCTACTGGAACAGAAGTCCAGCTGTCAGTAGCCGGAGGTGGAGCGACGTCGTTTGGATCGATTTTGGGGTAAGGTGCGTAGGTGTCCTTGTTTGATGCTGCTGCTGCTTCGTAGTCCTTGTTTGATGCTACTGGTTGTTCATTTGGATTTGGATTCATTTTGTTTGTTTGAATTGTAGTAGCGGAAATTACGAGAAGTTTGTTAGTTTGAATTTGTTTGGATGGGTTTGTTTGGGTGTTGAAGAGGGTTAAGTTTAGAGTTTGAAGTTTTATTCGAAACGTGTATAGATGGTGCCTATCTGTCACACGGTTAAGTAAAATGAATAATACGGTTAAGTAAAATGTTTCTAGATATTTTCTTTTGTTTAAGGGAATATATATACACATAATTAAATGGACATATGGCATACGTGTTACAATATTTTTTACGACTTGTTAATAAAGTGTATGCCGACGTGTTTTGGGTTTTTTTTTTTTTAAAAATATGTAGGGTGCGTTTAGTTAGGGGAAAACATCCTTGTTTTCTACAAAATATTTTGTGAAAAATAAGGAAAACAGAGATAGCGTTCAAGTTAATATTTTCTAACAAAATATTTTGCAAAATATAAAATCCGGTATTTTCCAACTTAACAAGGAAAACTACAAAACAAATTTTAGCTGTTTTTCTTGTTTTCGTTTGTAACCCACAACCCTCATTCCCCTTCTTCAAAATAGAAAATACAAACATCAACTAAACGTGTTTTCTATATTTTCAAGTGTTTTATTGAGATTAATTTCCGTTCCAAATTTTTACAAAACTAAAGATAGAAAACAAGAGAATTTTTTTCTCCGACTAAACGCACCCATAGTATTTAGGGCTATCTTTAATAAATTCTAACATTAATGAATACTTTGTATCTTCAAAATAATCAGAAAAAAAATATAATAATAATAATAATAATAATAATAATAATAATAATAATAATAATAATAATAATAATAATAATAATAATTGTTTACTAACTTTTGTCAAGTTTTTCTAATATATGTCCTCGTGCACATGTTAAGTTATGTTTATTAAACACGTGTTTTCTTTTCATGTCGATAATGACATCTAATTTTCATTAAACTAGACGAGTACCCGTGCATAGCAACGGGATTTTATAGCGGCATATAGTTTTACTGACAAAAAAAAAATTTATAGGTTATAAATGAAAAATAATAAAAATTAGAGGATTTTAGGATTAAACATAATGTTTTGAAACCCGGTTCGACCCGGATGGTTCAACCGGTTGAACCGTTCTGGTTGAAAAGCAAGTCAATATAAACCAGGTCAACCCGACGGGTTGGGTCAAAAAAACGGGTCAAATTAAACCTGGTCAATTTGCCGGATTTGAAGCGTCTCGGGTTAACCAGGTTTTCGATGTGTATTAATAGTTTACTTTTGAAACATATCTGTATTAATAAATTGCCTATTTTTTCTAATTTGATTATCTTTTATGTTTTGCGGCTCTACCAACGTATAGTTTTGATAGGAGAGAGAACTATGTATATCATGGACTACCTAGCCAGTAGTACATCAGCTTTATTTTCGCTTTGTGAGGTGATTTGCACACTCTATTAATTGATTTGCACACTCAAAATGTTTGTGTCTTGATATTAAGACACAAATATTAAGGGTACAAATGTCATGACACAAAAGGTATGAGTGTCCAAATCAATTGATGGAGTGTGCAAATCATCTCCCTTTTGCTTTAGATGATTTGTTCTTTAATGTGTTTTACCAGCCCCTATATTAATGTCTAAGTCAATTTCTTACAATGTTTATGTGAAATTAGGAAATCTACAATAATTTTAAGATCCCTATGACTGCGTTAGAAAGCTAAAAATACAGCCCCATTTGTTTTTAAATATTTTCTCATCCAGTTATTGCAAGTTTCATCCTTGATGGATCATTGATGTTGTTGGGTTTGAAAGATCGACCCAATTGTCTCTAACAAGTATTTAAATATAAAATAATCTAATTCACCTTCTGAAAGCCAGTAAGCATCAAGTCTCTGATAACGATCAGAGAGGATGTCACTTCATAACTATCAAAGTGAACCTGATAGTTATCAGAAGTGATATACTACCTGAGAGTTATCAAAGAACATGTCTCTTTAATTATTATTCAGAAGATGACTCACTAATAAAGAAATCAGTGAGTGTTGTATAAAGCTCAAAACGCTTGTATGGCTTCAGGAAAGTCGAAGACCAACTGAAGAAAACATCTCACAAACTTATGCGGAGTCATGGAGTGATTTAAAAGGAGCTAAGGACAACAGCGGAGTCACTGAGTTCTGACAAATGTCTCTTTGACTCTGAATACTTAATTTTGTATTTCGACCGCAACCTCTGAATGCGTGAGCGGGAAACTTCCTTGAGAAGATAAGTTCAAGTATGTGGAAAACTAGAAGGGAGGTTGAATAGTTTTACGTCTTTTTCGATTTATTATAAAAACTTTCATTCAAAATTATGTGAACTCAAGTCTTGCACATTATAACCAATTATATCTAAGTAATGATAATGTAAGTGAAATAATAAATAAGGAGTAAGAGATGGAAAGATTAAACCAAGATACGGAGGATTTATAGTGGTTCGGCTACGAAGCACCTCTTCGCCCTACTCCACTCCCCGAGCACCAAACTCGAGAGTTTTCTTCACACTTCAAAATAATCTGAAAAAAAAAAAATAATAATAATAATAATAATAATAATAATAATAATAATAATAATAATAATAATAATAATAATAATAATAATAATAATAATAATAATAATAATAATAATAATAATAATAATAATTGTTTACTAACTTTTGTCAAGTTTTTCTAATATATGTCCTCGTGCACATGTTAAGTTATGTTTATTAAACACGTGTTTTCTTTTCATATCGATAATGACATCTAATTCTCATTAAACTAGACGAGTACCCGTGCATAGCAACGGGATTCTATAGCGGCATACAGTTTTACTGACAAAAAAAAAGTTTATAGGTTTTAAACGAAAAATAATAAAAATTAGAGGATTTTAGGATTAAACATAATGTTTTGAAACCCGGTTCGACCCGGATGGTTCAACCGGTTGAACCGTTCTGGTTGAAAAGCAAGTCAATATAAACCAGGTCAACGACGGGTTGGGTCAAAAAAACGGGTCAAATTAAACCTGGTCAATTTGCCGGATTTGAAGCGTCTCGGGTTAACCAAGTTTTCGATGTGTATTAATAGTTTACTTTTGAAACATATGTGTATTAATAAATTGCCTATTTTTTCTAATTTGATTATCTTTTATGTTTTGCGGCTCTACCAACATATAGTTTTGATAGGAGAGAGAACTATGTATATCATGGACTACCTAGCCAGTAGTACATCAGCTTCCTTTTTGCTTTGTGAGGTGATTTGCACACTCTATTAATTGATTTGCACACTCAAAATGTTTGTGTCTTGATATTTATACCCCTACATCACTTAGTATAGTGTGCAAATCAAGACACAAATATTAAGGGTACAAATGTCATGACACAAAAGGTATGAGTGTCCAAATCAATTGATGGAGTGTGCAAATCATCTCCTTTTTGCTTTAGATGATTTGTTCTTTAATGTGTTTTACCAGCCCGTATATTAATGTCTAAGTCAATTTCTTACAATGTTTATGTGAAATTAGGAAATCTACAATAATTTTAAGATCCCTATGACTGCGTTAGAAAGCTAAAAATAAAGCCCCATTTGTTTTTAAATATTTTCTCATCCAATTATTGAAATTCATCCTTGATGGATCATTGATGTTGTTGGGTTTGAAAGATCGACCCAATTATCTTTAACAAGTATTTAAATATAAAATAATCTAATTCACCTTCTGAAAGCCAGTAAGCATCAAGTCTCTGATAACGATCAGAGAGGATGTCACTTCATAACTATCAAAGTGAACCTGATAATTATCAGAAGTGATATACTACCTGAGAGTTATCAAAGAACATGTCTCTTTAATTATTATTCAGAAGATGACTCACTGATAAAGAAATCAGTGAGTGTTGTATAAAGCTCAAAACGCTTGTATGGCTTCAGGGAAGTCGAAGACCAACTGAAGGAAACATCTCACAAACTTATGCGGAGTCATGGAGTGATTTAAAAGGAGCTAAGGACAACAACGGAGTCACTGAGTTCTGACAAATGTCTCTTTGACTCTGAATAATTAATTTTGTATTTCGACCGCAACCTCTGAATGCGTGAGCGGGAAACTTCCTTGAGAAGATAAGTCCAAGTATGTGGAAAACTAGAAGGGGGTTGAATAGTTTTATGTCTTTTTCGATTTATTATAAAAACTTTGATTCAATATTATGTGAACTCAAGTCTTGCACATTATAACCAATTATATCTAAGTAATGATAATGTAAGTGAAATAATAAATCTATACTACCTTATAGTGCATTTAGGACATTTCTTTAAATGGCAAGGCTTAAAATTCAGCCATTCTTACTTCCTTATTATAGAAATATTTGTTTGTCTTTTGCTATAAAGTTCTCACGTTCAAAATTTTAATTTAGTCAACTTGTAACTGCACATTCAAAGAGCCCATTGTAAAAGCACAATTAAAAACATGAGTAACATATAATAGCCCATTACTAAAAATTAAATATCTTATAACAACAAATTAATTACTTTGTAACTTGTAACACTACAAAGGGATATAAATCCCCTTCCTACACACCAAACAAAACACAACCAACATTAATTCAAAACCAAAAGAAAATAAAGAACCGTGCAAGGATGTAAAGAAAAACGAAACAAAAATTGTCCCACTCATACATCACGTTTGCAAAAACAACCAACATCTAACCTAAACCTACACACAACCATAACCCTCACATCACTCCTCAACTCACAATATATCCTAAACAGAGATTAGAAAAAAAGGTACAAAGGATCTTAGATATTCTCATTTACATACTCACAAAGTTGTTCTAACAAAGAGTATTTGAAATATCATCGTAGATCTTTTAGGAGCAAAGCTCATTTAGTAAAACATCCGAAAATTAAAAGAAAGAACAAAACACATCGTGTTTCATTCCAACTGTTTTTGGGGAGACTAAATGAAAAACAAAAATGAAACCTACATGAGACCCTCTAAGGAGCTTGAAGCCGAAAGTGTTTAAGTCTTCTTTGGATTCGAATAAAAAGAAGAGAATATTTGGGTCTGGTTAACAAGTACTTAAAGAAAGCAATATGTCATATTTGAGTTTGTGATAAGATTTGGGTTTGAGAGAAAACATAATTTTGTGTGGTGTGGTTGCCTTCGAGTTGAGAGTGAATTTAGGGTAAGAATGTATGTGCTAAATATTAGGGTATGTGTTGGACTATTTGTGTTACCCGAATTTTGCTATTGGGTTGTTATTGCATTGGGCTCCTAATTCAAAGTTGAAATGTAGTCTCAATTTTTAAGCTAAAAAAGATATTAGAGTGTATTTTTGGACTTTGTTGGTTGTTAAGTGTTTTAACTTTTAAGTGAGTTATTAAGTGATATCGTCATACTCAAAGAGTCGTTCTAATAACAAAGAGTATTTCATATAAATTGTAATTAGTGTATTATATCATATTATATTTGTATGCGACTACAAACTATTGTGAAACCACTTTGACCTCTTACCTTAATGATATTACTAATTATAAGTTTTATATTTTTGCAGCATCGATCAAATAAATTACTATTTTTTGTATATGCAATTTTGCTATTGCTTAAATTATTCAAACCTAAAACTCTCACCATCCATAAATTTGTTGTCACGAGAAATGTATAATCAAAAAAGATTGTCAATCGTAAAACTTAGTTACAGGGTACCCGCCGCCGCAACGCACGGGTACCCTGCTAGTAAGGAGTAAGAGATGGAAAGATTAAACCAAGATACGGAGGATTTATAGTGGTTCGGCTACGAAGCACCTCTTCGCCCTACTCCACTCCCCGAGCACCAAACTCGAGAGTTTTCTTCACTATGTCAACAAGCTCCCTTATAGCGGAGAAAACCTTACACACCTTTGCTTACACCAATTTACGACACTAATCAAAATGTCGAGTTCTAATCGTAGCTAGAACCAATCTCACGACTTCAATCACAACACAACATTTTCACGACTTCTCACAACTTCTTCGCAACGCTTCACAACTTCTACTTCTTCACTACTTCAAGATTTCTTCACAACACTTCACGACTTCTACTTCTTCACTAGTTCACGACTTTTTCATAGCACTTCACTACTTCTTCTTCTTCACTACTTCACGACTCTACTACTTCACACCACAACGCTAAATAACACAACTACTTTACACCACAACTACTTCACTACAATATGCTACTTCTTCACTACTAACCACTACTTCTACAAACCTCTACTTCTTCACACCTTTACTTCTACACACCTTTACTACTTCACACCTTTACTACTTCTTACACACCAAACTAATCTAATCACTTATGTTCAAACCTATCTAACTAATATACACACCTTTATACAAAAGAATAAATGATCTACACAGTATAATACACAAACAACTTAGATAGAATGATGACACTAAGTTGTAATACTTCTAGTCTTGATGAATAGAAATAGTCTTCTCTTGCACTTGAAATGTTGAAGCTTGGATCACTTAGAAACAAAAGCTTATGATTATATGATCAAAGAAGTAAGTAGAATGATTAAGAAAGATTTGGACATAAAGTTTTAGTGCAAAAAGGTGAGGAAAAAGTCCAGGAATAGTCCAGTATTTATAGGCAAATTTGAGAGCTTCAGGAGCGGGGCCGGTCCCCTTAAATATGTACCGGTCCCCTTAAAGTTTAAGGGGACCGCCCTAGTATTTACCCCCCTCCCCCTGTAACATCTCTCAAATTTGTCTTTTAATAGGAAATGTTTTTCTGGAACACTTTTGCCATTTTCGGTTGAAAATTTGAATTCATATTTTTATTATGGATTAAACATTTTCCTTTATTTACAAAAAATGATTTTGTAAAAGATATAAAATGTTTGTAACATTTTATAGAAAATCTTATGATTAGGTAAGTGTTTCTTTGATCACAAAATGCATTAGACATTTTGTTTATTCATACCTAAGTGATTAAGTTGTTAAAGTGAATATTTACAACTAAATACTTGTTTACGTAATAATCTTATGTTTAATGAGTTTACATTTTCTGATTATCAATACGTAGAGATATCGATAATTATCAATAACGTTTTTAGGCATTATTTATATCAACAAAGTACTTATCGATATACGTGAAACAGGCATTGGAACTATAAGTTGTCAAATCAGGAAAGTCGAAAGTACGCTTCAAACTAGCTACTAGGCACGTGCCTATCTATAGCAAGTGGACAACTTATTACTATGCAACCCTAATGCAACCACTGTTTCTCCTTCTATATAAACACTCGGTTGGAACCACAGTTAAGTAGAGATTCCTACAAAGTAAATAATAAAAAGTATTATGGTTAGAATCCTCCTCTCTTAGAAACAACAAAGCAGCTAGCAGTCTTTTATTGTTTGATTTATGAGAGTTTCATTGTCAACTTGGGGGTAGTTTTTCATAGGCTATTCCTTGTAAATCTTTATGATTCATTCATTAATAAAAGACAAAAATACACCGTTGGTCCCTGAACTTTCCCAAAAACATCGCCTGGTACCCTAAGTTTTAAAAAACGTCGTCATGCGTCCAAACCTTGTGTTTATTAGGCCGAATGCGTCCCTTGACCCGTTTGTGCTCAGTCAACGCATGTTTCTTGTTATAATATGAGAGGAATAATAGTCCAATCACGTTTTAACCATTCCTTCAAACCTTAGTTAACCCAACAGTTAACGTTAGGACGATTCATGAACTTTACTTTGCAAATAGAGCTTACCTTTTCTGATACACTAGTTAATTTTGCGCGCGAATCAATGAACCCACCCACCAAAACCCCTATGCCCACCATAATTACACAGAACCTAATGAAAAACCAAATCTAAACTAAAAAACCTCATTTACTGAAAAGCCAAGACGAAATCCAAGCCTTCATTTTCCATAACCCACTAAATCAAAACTAATTCCAACAATACCATGTCTTTTGGACGGAATATTATGAATTACATGCCGGATTATATTAGCAACATGTCGGATAACGTTATCACTAATATTTTGAACCATTTGCCACTAAAAGAGGCGGTGACGACATCCAGTTTAGCGAAAAACTGGAGGTTTAAGTGGACGTTGCTCACCGATGTCATAGTTGATGAGGATTTCTTTTATTTTTTGACAAATAAGTTTGATGGGATGTATGTTACTAGATTGCTGCTTTAGCTTAAAGGTCCCATAAGAAGGTTTGTCTTCTCTGTAGAGCCTAAAACCTTGTTTGGACAAGATGACTTCAATTATGAAGACATTCATGATTGGCTGTTGTTGTTGGGTCGGCGAGGAATTGAGGAGCTCCTTATAAATAACTGGTATGGTGAACCAGTTATGTTGCCAACCCAAATGTAAACTCGTTTGGAGTTGAAACATCTGGAACTTCATTGGTGTACGTTACCTAGTTTGGTATCTTTTGAAGGTTTCCCAAATCTCTTGAGCTTAGAATTGTTATCCGTCAAAGTTCTGACCGGTACAATTTGGGACTTTATTGTTGGTTGCCCCTTAGTTGAGTCTCTTAAAATCAATCGTACTGATACAAAAGAGATGAGACTACTGGATATTGCACAACTTGAGAATCTGAAGAAGTTGTATTTGTCATTCGGTCTTTGGAACCAGGTCACCACAATCACAACTTACAATATATTTCAGCTGAGAAGTCTTCCCAAACTTGAGTCCCTTACCTTGGATTTTCAGGAGTGCAAGGTAAGACCAATTTGAGTTTCACACTTAAATTACATATTTTTAAAGTAATGTCTACTACTTATGAACTGTAGTCTTTAAAAATTATGAAAATTTGACCTGTTATAGTTATTGGCAGAAGGTAGCTCATGGATGAATGTCCCTGTGGCATTTGTATCCCTCAAGACTCTAAATATATCCGGAGTCAATTTTGGGAATAATGCAATGGTTGCATTATTCATCATTCAAATGATTCATGGAGCTCCAAGATTGCAAATGCTAGAAACCAGAGTAAGTGGAATGCATATGTATCAAATACATTGATTGGCCCAGAAACAGTCAACAAAAGTCAACCAAGGATTTGGTCAACAAAAGTCAACTATCTAAGGCTCAATGCAATGGACCAAGGAGTATAGGAATTCCCCGGGTCGTTATGTCCCGACGAGGTGTGGAAAGGTATTTAAACGTGTTTGTAATCGGGTGATTTTGATTGGAAAGAGATTTGAGATTATAAAATACGAAATTAAATATTTCGTTTGTTGGCTGTGGGACTCATGATGCCATGCTCAATCAAAACTAAGGGAATGAGGTGAAAACGATTCACAAGAATTATATTAACAAGCACGTGAGATGGATTTATCTAAAAACGTTTAAAATAAAAAAAACGTACGTTTACGTTTAAATAAACGTTAACGTACAAAAATAAAAGTGAGATGAGAGAAATAAAAGTCCTACGGGGTTACAAATAATTTTCTAACGCACTAAAAGACAAAAGAAAATTTTTAGAAAAAAAAAGAAAAGAAAATTAATTATTAAACAAAAATTCTATTTAATATGAATTAAAAACAATTTATCACTAATTGAATTAAAATAAATACTAAAACTATTGAAATAAATCTGAAACTTTTCTGGAAAATATTTAAACTTAAACTAAACCTAAGAAAAATATAAATACACAAAGAGCAGTTTCAAATAAGCAGTGAATAAGCTACTAAAGCTAATAAGCTAAAAGGGTAAAGGCTACTATAAAAATTAAAGTTGGAAAATAAAACATGAGAAGACCCTAGGGCAAGATGGTAGTGGAGTGTGGTGTGTGGTGTGTCTGTGTGAGCCAAGGGACACAGGTTCGAATCCTGCCCTTGGCTTTTTGCAAAATTTATTTTTTATTATGTTTTTTTTTTCTTTTCTTTTTCAACACACTCGAATAAAAACACACAAAACAATCTTTGAAAACAAATTTTAACAAACAAACTCAACAAATCTCATTTCAGATTCAATAAGCATAACATATTCAAGACCCAAAATTTTTTGTGTTAAAATCTTTTTCTTATGAAATTCAATACAAATAAAACAAATAAGCACAAAGGGGCTTAATGTAAAATAACAACAACAACAAACACAACAACAAGGAGGAAAGATCAATAACAATCAACATCAACAACAACAAAAACTCAAAGAAGAACAGCAAAAAGGAAAGTAGCAGTAGCAGCCAAGGACCAATAAGCTCAATAAGCCAAAAGCTCACAAAAGCTTAAACAAGCAAAACAACAACAAGAAATAACAACAACAGGTAATAACAACACCAGCAACTAACAACAAGATCAATGTCAATCAACAAAACAAGAACAACAAACTCAGCTGATGGAAATAAAGAACAAGCAGCAGCAGCAACAGTTACAAAAAGGGCCAAATGAAGGCTCAAATAAGCACTTGAATAAGCAATTCAGGGGAAACAAAAGGCAAACACTTAATTACTACCTAGGAGACTATCTAAAACAGCAAAGAACACAACAAATGATCAATAATTGAGCAAACTAAGGGCAATTAAACTTTGGCAAAAATCTGGGTGCAGGGGAAGTTTCAGTCAAACAGTCAACTATGGACTCAAATTCAAGTGACTAAATGAATTCCAAAATGAAAAATTCTTCTTGATCTTGAAATACAAGCCACTAGAGATTAAAAAACAACAATTGTTATTGATTTCTAATCAAAGATGAGGCCTACAAGTGTTCTAGAAAAATGTCCCATTTCCACAGTTACAAAATTTTGACTTTTAAAGGTTTCCAAGCAAATTGACTTTTATGAACTTCTAAAGATCCTAAGTTACTTATGATGTTATATTAACCCTAAATGAAAGTAATTTAAGCAGTCTAGACCAATTTTAAACTAAATTAAGGATTATGCTAATCCAAAATATCAACAGTTATGCAGATTTGATAATAGAAGATGGATTTTGACCTTTTTCACTAACAAACTGCCAATATTATGGTTTGAGTGATGTGAATTCAGCCTAAGAATGATGCCTGAACAATTTTTAGCCAACAATAACAGTATGAACACACTCAAAACAATATTGCCAAACACCCTTTATAAAACAGTTTAAGCAACTTTACAAAGCAACTCAAGAAATTAAGCCATGAAACGGATGAAGAAACTTATACTAGTATGAGATAAAGATAAATAAGCAGAATCAAGCAACAAATAACAACTAAAACTAAGAATTACAGATTATGCTAGAAAAATAGAAAAATGCCTTACAACTTATCCAAGCTCAGAAACTAGTGAAACTCAGGACCAAACCACCATCCTACACTCCCCATGGAGTACTAACCCAAGGCCATCCATGATTCACCTTGCTCTTTGCCATCTTCTTCATTCTTGAACTTTTTATTTATTTTTGTATTTTTCTTAATTTTTTTTTCTTTTCTGAGTGTTTGATATTTAATACTTCAAAAAGCTCTTAAGTTATCTTATATAAGCTACTGAGAATGTTTTAAGCATAAATTAAGATAAACAACAATGATTTGCAAAAATTGAAAACTTTAGTAAAAAATGAAATTTGCTTGAAACTGAATGAAACTTAAATTAAACTAAAGAAGTTGAATTACAAATGAAAACTAAGCATACTGAAAGAAAAATACAATGAAATTATGAAAATTAGCTAAACGATTACACTAAGACTAAATTACACTAACTCTTTCTCACAGCTCCATCTTTTTCTTTATATAGGAGTCTTCTAGGGTTTAGAGGACCCTCTGAGCTTTTCCCACTTCATTCTGCATCCATTGGATCACTTTCTTCCAATCTTGGACGTTCATCACTTTTGGCGCCAAAATCTTATAGAACAGATTTAGAACAATTTGAGTGGAGCAGGTATGTCATTAATTGCTGTAAGGTGGGTAGGTGAGGGAGGCTATGGAGGAGGGGGAAAAAGCAGAAACCATGGTGGTTTTGCTAGGGTGGTTTCATGGGGGGAGGAGAAAGGGGGGGGGGGTGAGGTACTGGTATATATTTTTTTATTATCATTTGAAACCTGGGGTAAGGAAAGGGAGGGGTCTGGGTTATATGTTTTTCTTTTGGGCCGGGTTTTAAACAAAGGGAAATGGGCTGGGGATGGTTGGGTTGTTTTTGGATTTGGGATTTATTTGTTTTAATGGCCCATTTGGTTTGTGAATATAACAAGGACTAAGAATGTAACAATTTCAGCCTTGAGGGACTGAATTTGCACATTCTCCAAAGTACTCATGAGGACCAATCATGCCAAACTCCAATAGAACAAGGACCAAAATTTCCATTTTTGCACTTTTAAAACTCCAAGGATCATTTTTGTAAATTGCCCAAAGTTCAGGGACCAAAACTGCCAATTTTCCAAAATTGCATTCAAGGACCTATTTTGACAACTTAAAATATTCTAGGGACCTTGAATGATAAAATTCCACGTTTTTGAATTCTAGGGACTAGTTTTGCCAATATTTGAAAGTTGGGGGACTGAAACTGCCAATTCTGCAAACTTTGCTCATTTTTCATTTGTTTTTAAACATTTTGCATTTGAGACACATAAAACACGATCCTTGGGTATTTTCATCATTTTGATGCATTTTTGCGTGTTTTCAGATGTTTTGCGTTTCAGATTTGACCAAAAATGATGAGTGTTTGAGCACTCATCATACATCATCCTAAATTGTCATGGTTGTGCATCTCAATACTATCTCAATTTGTAGGCTTCATTGGAAAGTGATCTACCTTCGGAAAGTTATTCATTACATTTAGGAAGCAACAGAATGAGGTCGGGCCAGCTTGAGAGTGTGGTGTTTCGATCGTTTCCTAGATCAGTTAATGAATTAACAATAAAAAAAATTGTACTTGCTTGTTCCCCCTTGCTGAAGAAACTTTATATCAAGCTCTGCAATTTGAATGATGAGCACTCTGAAAATGTGATGATGAATTGGGACTTGGCTAGGGAGCTGTTGAAACTCCACCGAGCTTCCCCTACAGCCGTAGTGGAATTCTTCTAGTTTTTGATTTTTATTGAATGGGTTGTGTACCCTACGACAATTAACCACGTATTTTGTTGTTTTGACTGCAAGTTGAATAAGCTATGACCCTATTTAGATCGTTCTGTAATATTCACGAGCCGAAGAAGTCAAGTCCGTCACCGTCATCAACCAACCCCCTTCATTTGTGAAAATTAAGAGCCCTAGTAAACTCTTCAAACATATATCACCAAAAGGAAAAGAAACTAGGGGTCCCTCTGCCTCCTCAAGACCAATCCACTTCGTGAACACCATTACCACAATACCTACTCCTAAACCCGATAAGAACCAACAACAAACTAGGAATAGGGACGATGAAGTTGAAGGTAACGTTCTCAAGGAGGACCACAATATAACCGAAAACCCTTTGGACTTACCCGGGGACTCCATTACAAAAGGATCAAATGATAGAAAGGACTTGGAAGAAGTTCCCGAGGAGCCCCAGGAACCCCTAGGATTACTAGATAGCTCCCTTATGGAGGAACTTGAGAAAGGTTCGGTAAGACTCTAAACAAGAATCAAAGTTTTTGAAAACAAAGTTTTTATAAATTTAAAAAGGACGTAAAACTATTCAACCCCCCCCCCCTTCTAGTTTTCCACAAACCTGGCGGTTTGGAACTTTCTGACCACCAAAATCAATCTAAACCCAAGGTTTGGGTCTGAACCCGGCGGTTTGGATTTCTGCGCACCTTCAAATTTGACTTTGAGCCTTGGGTTTGAACCACAACTTTAACCTTAGGATGGAAATTGGTTTGCATAAGTGTTTTAACCTTGGGTTGGCAATAAACTCCATCTTTAACAAACATCTTTGGCACTTAATCTTGACTCTTGATAGCTTAACTATTGGTAGTATAAATAAAAGTGATATTGTAATAAGAAAGGCACTGTTCCTTTCATGCATATGTAATCTTCACTTTCATGCTTCTATATTTCCCATGCAACTCTCATATCAACCTTGTAATATATTACAGTATGAATAAATAAAGCACTTTACTTTCCTTATAATTCCCTGGAGTTACTTTCAATGGCTCTGATACCGTTGTCTATATAAGCAGCAAAATATTCTGCTTTATAATCTTTATACGTAATTCCCATATGGATATAAACACTACTACGGCTTGTCATCTGGGTATATATATTAACTTGTCATTATAAATTATTTTTAAGCCGTAAGAACTAATTTTGTATCGTTTAGCTTTTTCTAAAAATGTTAATCCTAACATTATTTCTAGGGTATCATTTTCGCCTTCATTTTCAGTTAATAATCTTAGAGGAATTTTTTCCTCATTAAACTTGACTATAGTTTATACCGCCTCTTTTATCTCAGGTTATTCTCCATTAAAGTTTGTATAGTGGTTGGGCACATCTAATTGATGTTTTTGTAGTTTACTACATAGCTTATGACTTTTATAGCTTCCATTTGCTCCTGTATCTACCAATATATTGACACATGTAAACATTTTTCCATCAAAATATTCACCTTGAATTTTATAATTTTTTATCGTATCTTCTTTTGCATTTATAGTGTTATCATATCTATTAGAAATTGATAATTCTCTATTTGAACTACTAGAAATACTCTGGTTTGTAAAAATAAGCTTAGGTATTTTAATAAAAGAGGTTTATCTTGTAAATCTAAGCTTAAAGGCCTAGCATCAATTTCTTCAATTTTAGATAAGGTGGGGATCTGAACTTGGCATACATCATTAAATAAAAATGGAAAATCAATGGTATCTTTTATGTTAAAACATTCAGAATGATGAGTGTTAGGAATAGCATATGAGATAGCATAAGTCATCGAATAAGGCCTATTTTGTTGTTTAAAGAAATCTCTCCTTTTAAAAATCTTGTAATAGACTCAAAGTTTTATCAAAATCTTTATCTTGTATATGATATGAAATTCTTAGATATACATTAAACTTTAATTTTCCATATTGTAAGTTTTCACGTAAAATACCCAAGCAAGCTTCTTCTCTATTATGTATTCTATTATCCATAATGGCTAATTCTATACCCGAATTTATCCCTTCTTAAAATGTGTATTTTATAATAATTTGTATACCTCCACCATGTACCCATCCTAAAGTATTTTTAATTTCGGGCTTTAGTTTTTGAAGTTTATTTTGAATATCTTTTTTAGATAACAAAGGTATCATGACTTTATTGAAAGTTATATCTATATCTAAAGCTCTTTCTTGAATATTTAGTCCATAGTAAAGGTGATGGCTTCTAGGACTCATACCTATTTTTTGTAACGTATTTACTTTAAATCCTGCATGATTAGATAAAGAAAACTTTTTTCATGTTGTATTTGTTTTAACTTTTTCTTGTCTATCAAAATCTTTTATTTATATTCTCCAAATTGTTCTTCTTGAGAATCTATTATTGAAAGATTATTTTTAATTTGCAAATTTGATTTATTTATCCTCAGAAGAAGTATATTCAGTTTCAGTTATTATAAAAATACTTTCATCCAAATCTATGCCTTGAAAACTTTTAATTGGTATAAAATCACCATTATCAATTATTTTTTCAATATCTTCATCAATTTCAAAAAACTTTTTAAGTTTTTATTAAACTTTTCTAGACATTTATTAGCATAATGTCCTTCTTTATGGCAGCAAAAACATTTACAAGTCTTAGGACCTGTCTTTCTTCTAAAAGTGGGTTTGAAAGTGTTTTTATATCATTTGTTTTTAAAATATCTTGTTCTCATCTCTCTAAAATATCTCTTTTTATAATGGGTCTTTTTCTTATATTCTTTTTTATTTTTCCATAATAGTATGAGCTATCACAACTAATCATAGTTGGCGTTTTAGGATTACCACAACATAATGATTTTCTTTTCTTTAACCCTTTACTTTTTTAGCTAAAATGGCATCCCCACACCATTCAATCAGCTTATCTCTTAAATGCGTAATTCTTTTTCCTTAAGTATCTATTGTACCGGGTTTATAAGTATCTATTAATTTATTCCCCAAGGGTCAGGTATTTTGGCAAAAAATAGAGGCAAATAACTTTCGGTATTTGGGATCTGATTATATACATGGTAATAATAATCTTGGAACCTATCTATTTCACACATATCACGTAGGTCGTAGGTACGTTCGTAGACAAGGGTTATTAAGAAAATGAACATTTAACACAAAAATGACCCGACAAGTATAAAACTAACTTGACAATATAGAATTAGTTTAAAGTGTCAAAAGTGGCTATCGGTTACTAACCAGAAATAGGCAGCTGTCACAATATTGCTCATGATACTCCCTGCTCCTGATGGATCAGCATTCCTCTGTGCTCCCACTGAATCTCCACTCTCTTCGTACTCTATAGATTGTTCTACCTCATGTGGGATTTCTTGTGTCATGTCCGTTTTGGTTTCCATTTGTTTTAAAAAAGNATATATTACTTATGGATTGTAACGATGAATACGACGTACGGATGTTCCGTCACACAAACTTTCACCATACACTTTCACCACGAGCCATCACCAAGAGCTTTTCTCATAAACTATTTTTAAAATGTATGTACCACACAACAAGCAAGAAATACGCGAGCACATGGTCACACATAAAACCTTTTTCAAAGGAGTCAAAACATTTAAAACACGAAAACTAAGACGCTTGTCTTTTGAAAACTCTTTTACTTTACGAGACGTACTCTGAGATAATTATATACATATTAGGTTGTGCCGATCTCGTACCGTTGTGCCTATATCTCTTAATATCGTTGTGATCTGCTCTAGATGCCAGTTGTGTCAGTTGTGACTTTGTGTTGTTTGCGTTTCTACAATATGAGGTGAGTTCATGCCCCTCTATTTTTACTCGTTTTATAATTGTTTTGGGGGAGAATACATGCTCGTTTTTAACTAAACTCAATGCTTGTTTACTTGGATACGCGAATTGTTTACGCAAACTTTGCTGTTTGACTGAATACTTGATTTGGTTATTTGAATGCATTCTGTGTTTATCTTTTACACACGTGACTACTTTACATACGGATACAAGTACTTTAAACGATTATACCTGGCAAATGAACTGGCCAACTTGCTATGTACATACGTAACCGAATGTGCCGGTCAGCTTATATTTGATCATGACCGAATGTAATGGTCAAGCAAACGTTTAACCTTGTGGTCCACATTACTGCATTTACTTGAAAGTAAACCCTATTTTCATAACATTGTACGCGACACAATGGACATCAAGCTTATTCGAACTCATGTTTCTTTTATACTGAATTACTATTTATACAAACCTATGAACTCACCAACCTCGTGTAGACATTTTAGCATGTATTTTCAGGTTTAAAGCGATAGCTTACTATTGGAGGCTTTGGCAGGGCATGGCATGGTCATAGATGACTCTGATATATTTTGGGATTGCTTTATTTCTTTTATGGGCTTCTATTTCCGCACTGTTTTTGGAACGTTGTAAAAAAATGCTTTTGAATATGGAAATTCCTTTTTAAACAGTTGAGGTAAAACCGTTCTTTGTACTTTGTGTTGTGATACCAGTTTAGTAGCACCCAAACATATATGCTTCCGCTAAACCAGATTTTGGGGGTGTTACAAACATGTACCCATCCTAAAGTATTTTTAATTTCGGGCTTTAGTTTTTGAAGTTTATTTTGAATATCTTTTTTAGATAACAAAGATATCATGACTTTATTGAAAGTTATATCTATATCTAAAGCTCTTTCTTGAATATTTAGTCCATAGTAAAGGTGATGGCTTCTAGGACTCATACCTATTTTTTGTAACGTATTTACTTTAAATCCTGCATAATTAGATAAAGAAAACTTTTTTCATGTTGTATTTGTTTTAACTTTTTCTTGTCTATCAAAATCTTTTATTTATATTCTCCAAATTGTTCTTCTTGAGAATCTATTATTGAAAGATTATTTTTAATTTGCAAATTTGATTTATTCATCTTCAGAAGAAGTATATTCAGTTTCAGTTATTATAAAAATACTTTCATCCAAATCTATGCCTTGAAAACTTTTAATTGGTATAAAATCACCATTATCAATTATTTTTTCAATATATTCATCAATTTCAAAAAACTTTAAGTTTTTATTAAACTTTTCTAGACATTTATTAACATAATGTCCTTCTTTATGGCAGCAAAAACATTTACAAGTCTTAGGACATGTCTTTCTTCTAAAAGTGGGTTTGAAAGTGTTTTTATATCCTTTGTTTTTAAAATATCTTGTCCTCATCTTTCTAAAATATCTCTTTTTATAATGAGTCTTTTTCTTATATTTCTTTTTTATTTTTCCATAATAGTATGAGCTATCACAACTAATCATAGTTGGCATTTTAGAATTACCACAACATAATGATGTTCTTTTCTTTAACCATTTACTTTTTAACTAAAATGGCATCCCCACACCAATCACTCAGCTTATCTCTTAAATGCGTAATTCTTTTTCCTTAAGTATCTGTTGTACCGGGTTTATAAGTATCTATTAATTTATTCCCCAAGGGTCAGGTATTTTGGCAAAAAATAGAGGCAAATAACTTTCGGTATTTGGGATCTGATTATATATATGGTAATAATAATCTTGGAACCTATCTATTTCACACATATCACGTAGGTCGTAGGTACGTTCGTAGACAAGGGTTATTAAGAAAATGAACATTTAACACAAAAATGACCCGACAAGTATAAAACTAACTTGACAACATAGAATTAGTTTAAAGTGTCAAAAGTGGCTATCGGTTACTAACCAGAAATAGGCAGTTGTCACAATATTGCTCATGATACTCCCTGCTCCTGATGGATCAGCATTCCTCTGTGCTCCCACTGAATCTCCACTCTCTTCGTACTCAATAGATTGTTCTACCTCATGTGGGATTTCTTGTGTCATGTCCGTTTTGGTTTCCATTTGTTTTAAAAAAAGCTACTCTACTTTATAAAATAAAGAGATAAGCACAAAAAAAGGATAATACATGTTTTTCCCAACATGGTCATCTTTTAAGGCTCTTCTCAAAATGGTAATGCTCAACTTCACAACTCCATCCAAATCTTGACACGTATCCACTTTGTTAATTTTTATTGGCCCAGAAAATCTAGTACAAGTGCTCAACCGAAGGCTACTCAACTGGACCAACACTCTTTTTTACCATAAATTACCCACCTTTTACCTTTAATGGTCATTACTATTAATAACCCAGTAGTTTGTTACCATTTTCATACATATGTGTAAAATGACAAATCTAGACCAACACTCTCTTTTTACCATAAGTTGACCATATCTAAAACATAAACACAAGACTCATAAAAGTCACAACAAGATTAGTGTTTCATTTCCTGTCATAGAAACCCACGCCACACAACCCAACCAATAAAAGCAGATCACTCTCACCCTCCCTCACTTGATTTGATCTCTCCATCATCATTGACCCGCCGTCTTTTCAAATCAAATGTATCATCTTCTTTTCTAGATTCATTTCATTTCTTAATCAAACAATGATTCTTGTTTTCATTTTTACATATCTTCTTATCTGATTGTTTTAGGGTATTCTTGTTTTTATAGATCTTATAAAGATCCAATTTTTTTACCCGAAAATGTCGAAAAATGATATCGGAGAGTATTTCACGGCAAACCCAGAACAAGTACTCGAAAACATACTGGAAAACGTTTTAGTATTCTTGAAATCAAGAAAAGACCGTAACGCAGTATCATTGGTCTGCAAATCATGGTACCAAGTAGAAGCATACACTAGATCAGATCTCTTTATAGGAAACTGCTATGCTGTGTCTCCTAAGAGGGTTACAGACCGGTTTAAAAGAATCCGGTCTCTTTGCTTAAAAGGGAAACCAAGATTTGCTGATTTTAGTTTGATGCCGAATGATTGGGGCGCGTGTTTTACGCCTTGGGTTAATGTTATGTCTGGGTGCTATCGTGCGCTTGAGAAGATTTATTTGAAGCGTATGTGTATTAGTGATGATGATCTTGCTGTTATTGGGAAGTCGTTTGTTGGTTTTAAGGAGATTGTTTTGGTTTGTTGCGACGGGTTTGGGACTAGTGGACTTGCTATTATTGCTAGTCACTGCAGGTATGAATTGTGTTTATTCAATTTATACAGATAAGTTATTGGGAAGGAAATAGTATGCTTGTTTTAGAATGTAATAAGTTGCTTGTTTTAGAATGTAATAAGTTGTGATTAATAAGTAATTCAGAATATAGTGTTTATTTGCTTATGCCTTAGAAAATGCAAATAGACCCAAATAAGAAAAATTGATTAGTGGCCTTAAAATAAGGAATAATTGGTTATCTATGTCAATATAATTAATTTTAGTTTCATCTCACATAAGCAGGCTCAACCTGCTTATTGAAAACTGCGTATTTTACCAACTCCAACCAGTTTTTCTAAACCCGCCCAAAACTGATATGGGTAAATATGTATGTATACTTCGCTCCATTCTCAGTGTTGCTTAAATTAAAACAAACACTATAATGGAATGCAATAACTTAATCTATTACAGTGTTCCTTCTGATACTTTATTATTGCATTCATTCTGTAATTCATTCCGGCATGCCGAACAAACACTTTGTTACATCCCCAACACTCTAGACTGCTTATTTTCTAAAAATACGAGTGCACAAGCAGAATAAATGACTAAATGAGCAATCTCATGCATCCTCTTAATTTGTAAAACAACTTCACTTTTTTTTTTTTTTTTTTTTTTNTTTTGTGGTTGTGTATTTTAAATGCAATGTGATGCAGATTCATTGATTAAATGATTGTGAAATCAGGAATCTTCGTGTTCTTGAGCTGGTTGAAGACGAGGTATCTGACGATGAAATTGATTGGATTTCGTGTTTTCCGATGGACGGTACAAGTAATTTGGAGTCATTGTGTTTCGATTGTGTTGAATCCCCAATTAACTTCGATGCGTTAGAGAGACTAGTAGCAAGATCACCTTTTTTGAAGAAGCTTAGATTGAATCGTTATGTTTCGATAGAGCAGTTACATCGGTTGATTTTACGGGCACCTCAGCTAACTCATTTGGGGACTGGTTCTTTTAGTCCAATGGAGGGTATTGGTCCACAACATGATAATATTGAACCTGATTATGGTTCTGCTTTTGCTGCGTGTAGATCGATAACTTGTCTTTCAGGGTTTAGGGAAATTGCCCCCGAGTATCTTCGGCATATTGTTCCTGTTTGTGCTAATCTTACATCATTGAATCTTAGCTATGCTAACATTGACGCTGAGCAGCTTAAGCCCGCTATTCGTCAATGCCATAAGCTTCAGGTTTTTTGGGTATGTTTTCTTAATCTTCTGATTCCAAATCTAATTTAGATACAGATTATGCATCTCTATATCTGTTTGCAGGCCTAATGTCATATTTTCATCTATTTTGAGTTTTATATGTAGCCTTAACATAAAACCTGCTGACGGTTAATTACTTTAATACAAACTAACTGCGAATATGGATCTACATCTATAAGGGTGTTTGGATGTGCGTTTTGATAGTGATGATATGTCTTTAAAGAACCGGAAGTAGATAATCAACTATAATCAAACAGATTGTAGGATATCGTGTTTAGAATTTTTTTTTTTTTTTTTTTGTTTGAAGTTGTAATAATGAAATAAGCAAGTATTTGACTGTTGGACAAATACGCACGTCAATTAAGGACATGCATATTATAAAAGATATACTCCATGTGAAACGGGAAGAAAAATCTCTTAAATTATAGGTTAGAAGAAGAGGTAATCAGGTAGTCTAATTATATTTTCTGGTACCTAGTTTTGTCGCTGATTATTCGTAACTTCTTAACTCCCAAGTATTTTGACAATCCAAGCACAGTATCTGTTTGTTACAAGATCGGCAATACTCAGATATTCAATTGCAAAACACCAATCAGATCTCCAATATTTTAGACTATAGTTGATATTTGTTTATTTTCGTTCCTTTTCCAGACACTTGATTCAATTTGTGATGAAGGACTTCAAGCCGTAGCAGATACATGCAAAGATCTTCGTGAGCTTCGTGTTTTCCCCATAGATCCTTCTGAAAACGCCGAAGGTCCAGTTTCTGAAGTCGGTCTCCTTGCAATCTCCATAGGGTGTAGAAAACTTCGATCCATTCTTTACTTCTGTCAGCAGATGACAAATGCTGCCGTCATAGCCATGTCTAACAACTGCCCAGATCTTGTTGTCTTTCGTCTCTGTATAATAGGCCGATACACACCCGACCGAGTCACTGGTGAACCAATGGATGAGGGTTTTGGAGCCATTGTAAAAAACTGTAAGAAACTTACTCGGTTAGCCATCTCTGGTTTGCTCACAGATAAGGCCTTCAGTTACATAGGGGAATATGGTAAATTGGTGCGTACCTTATCTGTGGCTTTTAATGGGGAGAGTGATATGGGTTTGAAATATGTATTAGAGGGGTGTACTAATTTGCAAAAGCTCGAGATTAGAGATAGCCCCTTTGGGGACGCAGCTTTATTGTCTGGTTTGCATCATTTTTACAATATGAGGTTCGTTTGGTTGTCTTCGTGTAGAGTGACTCAACATGGGTGCATGGAAGTTGCTAAAAGATTGCCTAAATTAGTGGTGGAAGTTTTCCGTCGGGACGAGGAGGAAGGAGGGGAGAGGGATGATTTTGTCGACACGCTTTACATGTACAGGTCACTTGATGGACCACGAGCCGATGCACCACAGTTTGTCAAGATTTTGTGAGTTGCAAGACGTAAGCGATCAATCTGCACATGGATTTTTAGCAGGAATCCTCCAATGGGTATGTCATTGGATGTCGTAATATGTACAACTGTATCATTAAAATTTGAGTAACTGTTGCTGAAATTATATGCAGCAATTGATGAGTAACTGTTTCAAGATTTGTGGGTCATTGGAAATTCTGACAGCTTGTTAAAAAACCTGACAGTTGTTTGGCTCAAGACACAAGTTTGTTGCATTTCACGTCATCAAGATTCGATATTTCAGGTTTGTACGAGAAAGAGATCTTAATTTGTTTATTCAATCTGGAAATATGGGAAGTTTTTTTTTTGAAGCTTAAGGGTAGATGATGATGATGATGAATTTATAGTATTCTTTAATTTTGTAGCAGAGAACTTTGAATTTTGCTTCATGTTGTATTCAAATATTAGATTTTTGGAGATCTAGTGTCTCTGAATGATGCATTCAAAATTATTTGGAATTATTTATATGGGTGTTTTAAGGCAGAAGCACTTAAAATTATGTATTAACTGTATAATGCTGAGTGGTTGCTTTTGTTGATCCAGAAATGGTCAAATTTAGAGCTATATACTGTTTATGATGCATAATTGGTTCAGATTATCTTTTAGTATCAAATCGCTGATTGTCATTGCATGAGAATGTACATATTTTGCAGTGATTTAAGTTCATAGGTCATATTTGAGGGTTTAATACCCTATTGATGTCAAGCCAGAGCCTCTATCAGGTTACTCAGGAGCACCAACATCTATCAAGATTTCATTAAGCTTCCAAGTCATTTACACATCACTCCCAAACCCGAATTTTTTTCCTGGAATCATTTGCTGAGAAGTGGGGAAGTGGATACCGATTCTATGCTGTTCGATGTGTGTGTGAGTGTTTTCAAAAAAAAAACATGTCAACCTCATTTTTACAAGAATCAGTAATTCAGTATGTGGAGAAAAGTAACTGCCACAAATTGGCTTAGTGGCAAGTCTATCTGATATCCTTACAAAAAGGGGTTAGATCTCACCAAACACATATAGGTGTTCAGCTCTCAAATATTTGAGGGTAGCTAGGGAAAGGGCCGGAAACAATCACGAGGATACCCGGTTAAGTAGCGTACATCTGAGTTAAAAACCCGCCCTCAAAACCTCATCCGTAGATGTTCAAAAAAAAAAATTAAAAAAATTAAAAAATAAAATAAAATAGAAAGCCCTCATCAGTATACCTGTTAGAATCACAATAGTCCCATGATAAGACACATTTTGGGGTGATTAGAAAAAAAGGTTCAAAAATGGAGACATGAATACCTAGGTTAGGTCATGTACATTTAACCTGGAGAGTAGGGGTGGCAATTCTCGACACGACACGAACCCGACACGAAGTTAAACAGGTTTGGTTTGAGGATAAACAGGTTTGGGTCAAAAACAGGTCAACCCGTCTAACCCGTTTAATAAACGGGTCATGTTTGGGTTGAGCAAGTGTTAAACAGGTCAACACGTGAACCCGTTTAAGTATATAAGCCTCTAAAATTAAAATATATAACTTGGTTTTAATGTTGGATATGGATAAAATGTATTTTGTTATGTTCTTAATATGTGTGAATTACGATTATAACTCAGATTTTATTGAAATTGACGCTTATAACTTATAAGTCAAATATCATTGAAATTGTCGTATAGTTATTTGTATGTTATTTTTATTATATTTGAGATCCTTCTATCATTTTTCCATTTAAGCTAGTTAAATTAACAAACTGCCAATCTTATTCACAGCTTGACCTATTTACTTAAACATGCTAAACGGGTCACAAACGGGTTACACGTGTTATGCAAGTCTGGGTTAGGGTTGAGCTTCTTGACACGATTAATAAATGGGTCGTGTTTGGGTTGACGTTATTTCAACCCGCGTACCCGAATAGATCAACACGAACACGACTCGATTGCCACCCCTACTGGAGAGTGAATAGGGAGACCTCATGTTTATAAGTCATTCGCACACCACTACCAAATGGCGTAATGATAAGGCTCATAACCTCCTCACAAGAGGTTTATAGTTCAAACTTTACCGGTACACATTTAGGGGTGGCCAAGAATAAAGTAATAAGAATTACAGAGATACATCGATTAGGTTGCTCACATCCGACTCGTTCTCCTTAGATAACCTGAACAAAGAAAACCTTTTCCGTTTATTTTGTACTAAACTAGTACAATATCTGTTTTTGAGTCAATTTCGTTTTGTACTAAAATCAGTATTGACAGCGAGGACCTAAAATGATGTATGATAACAATTATGCAAGTACAAAAATTGTTGGTCCCCTAACACACCTAATTCATGTACCTTATTTTTCTGCATTATCAGCTGCGTTTTGTGCATAAACTTTGTTTAAAGTGATTTTTGAGTCAAAACAATCTTTTCCAGATCTCTTTCTTCTGCTATTATATACTGTAGTAGCCTTACTTTTTAAACTAAGTGGATAACTTTATCACTGATATGTCTAAATCATCTCGAAGGTTCTTCCACAAGAAAATATATTAACGGGTTACAACAGTAAAATGTTTTATATGTTTTACTGAATTCAAAACAACTATCAAAACTACATTGCTAAAACCTAGTGATCATGCTTTGTAAGATGGTAGTTAGAAACTTAGAATATCAACAACATACCCATAATAATAATCCAACTGACCTCATTGTAACCAAGTTAACCAAAAACAGACGCATTACGTGAATCGATAGCTTTTCCATTTGTCTTAAGGCTGCATAAAGGGGCTACGTAACTAGGTCCTTGCACCACGTAAAAGGTATTTCATCGTACATTATACATTTAACGGAAAACGAAAGTTCCTTGTTTGAATCTAAATGATTAAGAGCTGTGATGAAACCCTCATTGGATGATACAATGATAGAAACAAACCTTTCTTTGTTATGTTCAACTTTTTGAGGTCAAAAGGACTTGTTTTTGTGTTTTGAAATTAGCACGACGCTTCATTAACTTGATGAGCATAGGTTAGACATACTAATGGGTTGATCTCAGTTATATTTATCTCAAACAGGTCAGACTGAAATGAAATAGATGAAGTGGTTAGTGTAACTAGAAATGTATAAGAATGGTTCAAGTCATGCTTAAAACAAAGACGTAGAGATTTGACCGTTTCTAGTTCAACAAAAGCACCCATTCGAATGTTTTTCACCAGCCGATACATAAATTCAACTGCTTTTTGGAACATCTTTAAAACAAAGTATTCTAAGAAATAAAATATGCATGCATCATTCAGAGACAATGGTTCTCTTAAATTCAAGCATGTGATTACAACATGAAGCAGAATTCAAAATTTTCTGCTACCAAATTAAAGAATAGTATCATAAATTCATTATCATCTACCTTTTAGAATCAAGAAACTTCACATAATTCGGATCGAATAAACAAATCTAGATGATGTTTTTTTTATCGTACCCCCCTGAAATATCAAATCTTTATGACGTGAAATGCAACCAACTTGTACCTTGATCCGAACGACAGTCAGGATGCTAAGAAGCCGTTAGAATTTCTGGGTAGTGACCCACAAATCTTAAAATAGGTACTGATCATTAGTTGCTGCATAAAACTTCAGCAACAGTTGCTAAAATCTTGAATGATATGGTTGTACATCTTACGACATACCCATTGGATGACTCCTGCAGAAAATCCTTTTAATGATTGTTTGCTTACGTCTTGAAAATTCACAAAATCTTGACAAATTGTGGTGCATCGGCTCGTGGTCCATCAAGTGACCTGTACATGTAAAGCGTATCGACAAAATCATCCCTATCCCCTCCTTCCTCCTCGTCCCTACGGAAAACTTCCACCACTAATTTAGGCAATATGCTAGCAACTTCCACACACCCTTGTCGAGTTACTCTACACGATGACAACCAAACAAACCTCATATTGTAAAAATGGTGCAAACCAGACAATAAAGCTGAGTCCCCAAAAGGACTATCTCTAATCTCGAGCTTTTGCAAATTAGTACATCCCTCCAAAACATATTTCAAACCCGTATCACTCTCCCCATTAAAAGCCACAGATAAAGTACGCACCAATTTACCATATTGCCCTATGTAACTGAAGGCCTTATCCGTGAGCAAACCAGAGATGGCTAACCGAGTAAGCTTCTTACAGTTTTTGACAATGGCTCCAAAACCTTCGTCCATGGGTTCACCAGTGACCCGATCAGGTCTATATCTGCCTATTATACAAAGACGGAAGACAACAAGATCCGGGCAGTTATTGGACATGGCAATGACAGCTGCATTTGTCATCTGCTGACAGAAGTAAAGAATGGATCGAAGTTTTCTACACCCTATGGAGATTGCAAGGAGACCGACTTCAGAAACTGGACCTTCGGCGTTTTCAGAAGGATCTATGGGGAAAACACGAAGCTCACGAAGGTCTTTGCATGTATCTGCCACGGCTTGAAGTCCTTCATCAGAAATTGAATCAAGTGTCTGGAATCGAAAATGGAAGAATATTAGTAACAAATTCTTCTAATTAATTCACAAAAAAAGACTCTTGAATTTAAAATAGTTAGAACTAATAATATTAATTTCAATTAAACGGGATATAAGTGTTAAACATGTGTCTGCTACAGTGCTACTTTTAGTTGTAGTAGTGCTAGTTATTTGAGTTTTTGACAACCTTACTACTTATGTAACTACAGACAAAATGACTATAAAGACATCATTGTGATAAAAATAGGATAAAAGAGGCATCTTATTATAAAGACATCATTTTGATAAAAATAGGATAAAAGAAGCATCGTGTGGGAAAAAAATAAAATAAAAATACCCAATTAGGTTAAAAGAAAGGAGAAACAGGTAATTTTGTTTTGCCTTATAATTAGTATTTTTGTTGCAGTTTTTATTAAAACAATTTTATTTGAGAAACTTAATAGCACGAGTTTACCCAAACAGTACATAATAAATCATTACGTTTTCAGTTCACAGTAATAAAAAAAGTTCCAACGTTCAATTCCTAGACCCCCTTAAACCTTTATCAGATATTATGCTAAGTTTCGTAACGTAGATGTAATGATCAGAATTTGCAGGTAGAAGTTGAGGATTTGATCTATAATCTAACGTATCATTGGACCATCATAAGACCATAGATCTAAGGGGGTGTTTTGCATTGTTTATTTTTTCAGGTTATTTTGCTTATCTACAAATATTTTTATGTAGAGACAGTTTTGTGTTATCCAAACTGATAAGCATTTTTTGAGGAGTGAAGGAAGGTGCTTATTTTAAAGTGCTTATTTGAGATAAAATTGAAATTTTTTTTTCACCCTTATATTTAACTAAAACCCTTATATAAATAAAATTGATTGAAATTTCTCAACATATTATTATTTTCTGAATATTATAGCAATTAGTTGTTAGACCTCGCGAGAGAGCGAGGTTTTAGCATTGTTAATCTTAGAAAAATTCATAATTTGTATATATACTTCTATATTATTTATTACTTTTGGTTTATTACTTTCGTATTGCAACTAAAAATATAAAAGTTAATTTTATTTTATAACAATATTATAAAGATTGTTTCATTTAAAAATTGAAAACCTTATCTTGTTTATTTATTTGCATATCTTAATAACCCGTGTTTCAACTTGATATATTTAACACCTCGTATATATACGAAGCTTTTAGTATTACAATTATGAAGCTTTTAGTATTACAATTAGTTTAATAAGAATAATAAAAATTATAATAACAAAAGTATAGCAACAACGATAAGAATAAATGTTTTTTTTAAAACAAATATAAAGTTTATGGCCTTATGGGGTATTAGTTAAATTTACTAAAAGTTATGGAAATTAAAAATTTTAAGCTCAAGTCCTTTATGGAAAATAAGAATTTCACACTTCGGACCATGCAATTAAATTTAAGATTAACCACTAAACTTTCAAAAATAACTCTCCGTTTTCCAACTTTTTTTTTCAAAATTTTGACACGTGTTTATGTTTTTACTAGACGAATTTTAGCAAATGTTGACCAAAGTCCAACAATTTTGACTTCAATTGGCCAATAGGATGGCTCAATTTTGCCATGTAGGCAAAATGTAGCTCTCATATTGGTCCAATAAGAATTTTGAAACATGCTTTTTACTTAGAACGCCCCGAAATGATCGGTTTCCTTTATAGTATTAAATATTTCTATAAAATAAGTAATTCCAAACACTATTTTAAAAGCAAGTTATGTCAAGTTAATGAATTATTGTTTAGATGTTCAAGTTCATTGGTTGTATTCTAAGATTGGAAATACTTTTCCTTTCTCAAATGTAACCCGAAATTCATATCAATATATACTATCTTATTTTGCCAAAAAAAACTACTTACTTTATGCAGAACAAAAAAAAGCAATCCCAAATACCCCCCAAATAGAAGAATCTTTTTTAATGCAGAACAAAAAACAAATCCCAAAACCCCCCCCCCCACCCCCCCATATAGAAGCTTTTAAAGCAAGTAAAAACAAAACTTACCCAAAAAACCTGGAGCTTATGACACTGACGAATAACGGGCTTAAGCTGCTCAGCATCAATGTTAGCGTAGCTAAGATTCAATGACGTAAGATTAGCACACACGGGAACAATAGCCGGAAGATACTCGGGTGCAATTTCCCTAAACCCTGAAAGACAAGTTATTGATCTACACGCAGCAAAAGCAGAGCCATAATCAGGTTCAATATTATCATGTTGTGGACCAATACCCTCCATTGGACTAAAAGAACCAGTCCCCAAATGAGTTAGCTGAGGTGCCCGTAAAATCAACCGATGTAACTGCTCTATCGAAACATAGCGATTCAACCTAAGCTTCTTTAACAAAGGCGATCTTGCCACTAGTCTCTCTAATGCATCAAAGTTAATCGAGGATTCAACACAATCAAAACACAATGACTCCAAATTACTCGGACCTTCTGTTGGAAAACATGATATCCAATCGATCTCATCATCAGATACCTCAGCTTCAACCAGCTCAAGAACACAAAGATTCCTGATTCACAAGTAACATACTATAATCATTTAATCCATCAACCTTCATCACATTTTATTTTATATTCACATGAAACAGAAGATTTTACAAATTATTGATGTGCTTACGTTTACCCAATTTTTTCAGCTAATCTACTTAATTGAAAATAGATAGATAAACAGTTTAGAGTATTTGATCAACACAAAGTGCTTTTGCATATCTATTTATTTTGGCGGTAGAGCTGTAAATTATAAAAATAATAATTAACAAGCAGGCTGAGACATGCTTATTTGAGATAAATAAAAATAATACATCGGTTAAGCTTATATATGTGATTATGAGCTTAATTAACCCAGCTTATACTTGACATGCCTATTTTTTCTTTTTCTAGCAGCTTATTAGTTATTTAACTCGGCCTTCTACTTGATTTGCCTTTTTTTCTGGCTTAATTTACACTTGCTGAAGCTCACAAGCCAGAAAATAAGCCAGAAAAATATAGGCTTTTGAAATGTAAGCCGAAAAATAAGCTTAAACAAACACCCCAACTGACACTATCTAGCTAACCAATCATTCTTATCTGCTTCTACTTGCAAACATAAAATATTTCCATACAACCTATTTAACTCTTGAAAACAACCATAGTTTCCGACCTTTTGGCCGACTAATCCAGAGGGCTTAAAAAACACAATAACAAGTTTATTTATTTTTACCTGCAGTGACTAGCAATAATAGCAAGCCCACTAGTCCCAAACCCGTCGCAACAAACCAAAACAATCTCCTTAAAACCAACAAACGACTTCCCAATAACAGCAAGATCATCATCACTAATACACATCCGCTTCAAATAAATCTTCTCAAGCGCACGATAGCACCCAGACATAACATTAACCCAAGGCGTAAAACACGCGCCCCAATCATTCGGCATCAAACTAAAATCAGCAAATCTTGGTTTCCCTTTCAGACAAAAAGACCGGATTCTTTTAAACCGGTCTGTAACCCTCTTAGGAGACACAGCGTAACAGTTTCCTATAAAGAGATCTGATCTAGTGTAGGCTTCTACTTGGTACCATGATTTGCATACCAATGATACTGCGTTACGGTCTTTTCTTGATTTCAAGAATACTAAAACGTTTTCGAGGATGTTTTCGAGTACTTGTTCTGGGTTTGCAGTGAAGTATGACATTTTGGGGTGATTGGAAAAGAAAAGATTGGATCTTTGATTTTGGGAAAGTTTGTTGTTTTTGCATATAGGATGGGGTGGGGTGGTTATGGTGTGAGTGAGGGATAGAGGGGCTCTATTATTTGGGGGTCTTGTCTTTTATATCATCATGTACTGCTACATAATTGTTGGTTATCTTGTTTTCTTTTATTTTAAAACTTTTTCTTTCTACTGTTTGAGTTTTGCATAATGATAACAAAAAAAATCAAAGATTAAAATGGTAGTGTAATTTTGGCCACTTATTTTTGGTTAAGATGAAAAACCCGCTGTATTTTTTAAACATTAAGGTGGCGTTTAGTTGGAAAACATTTTCTTTCATTTCCTACAAACAATGGAAAATTTAGAAAACGTGTTTAGTTTGAAAAACATGTGTTTTTGTTTTTCATTTTACAAAACTAGAAAACATGTTTAAGTGTTGTCGTCATCTATCTCAATTCTCTATTCANTATGTTTTCTTTTTAATATAACAGGTTTCTCATTTTCCCCCAAAAATTCCCCCAAATCAGTCTCCACACATAAACCCTAAAATTGAAAAGTTTACAATTGACAAAATTGAACCTTAATTTGTGTTCCTAAAGGTAATTAATACTTATTGTTATTTTTAATTATGCTAATAACGGCTAAATTAAGCACTAATTGACCTTTTGTGTTTTTTTGTTATGTTTAGCAGGATGGCTTCTTCATCCAAAGGAGGTGCATTATCCTTGGATCTTTATTATAACGGGTATTTCAGTCTTAAACCATTAACCTATCATAATGCTGATATGCTCACAACCACAGTTGATGTGACCCCTTTAACCTCTAGTGAGTTGAAAATTTTTGTTCAAAACAACATAGGTTCAGTAGTATGTGGCTTGTATTACTTTAGTAATGGGTTAAAATGTATTAAGTCTGATGATGATCTTAGGCTGTTTGTTGAAAAATGGCAAAGTAAAGATGAAGGTATCATAGCATTTTATGTTTCTCATAACAATGAATCTTTAATAGAATACAGTGGTGATTATGTTCTTGTAATTTTAAACCCTGCTACTTATTACAAAGACTCAGATGATGAAAGTGATGTTGCATCACTTGATCATTTATCTGAGGGTGAAGAAGAGTTGAGGCAGGTTAGGATAAAGGAAAGGCAAATTTTAGATGAAAAGAAAAAAACAAATGAACTAGTTGTATTTGATGAAAGTAAGCTAGTGTTGGAAAATGAAAGTGATGAGAATGAGAATGAGCATGAAGTAGATCCTTTATTTTCAGACCTAGGTGATGAATCTCAAAAAGATAAACCTCATGTTGAACCAAAAGTTAACTTAAATGAGGATATGCCCATGAGAGATGAGGATGAGATTGTGTTTGACCCTAATAAAAGAGATTACCCTATCCATGATCCAAACACACACTGGAAGTTAAAAAAACCTAGATTAGGTGAATTGTATGCAGACTTAGATCAAGTTAAAGATTGTCTTACTTTTTACTCTGTTGCCAATGGATACCAGCTTTGGTATGAAAAAATTGACAGTGAAAAGTTGTTGGTTAGGTGTGGGTTTGATGAAAAAAACAGAAGAAAGAAAAAACTTCCTAGAGATCCCAATAAGCCTTGTTGCCCTTTTAGGTTAAGAGCTGTAAAGATGCATGATGGCAAGNTGTAGTCCTTTTAGGTTAAGAGCGTAAAGATGCATGATGGCAAGTCTTGGCATATAAGAACTCTAGTTAATGAGCACACTTGCAGTAGACAGTGTAATCTTGGTTATTTAGTGACTTCAAAATGGATTGCAAGACAATTTGTAGACAAAATCAGAATGTATCCTGATATGAAAATGGTTGACCTGCAAGAAATGGTGATGAAAAAATATAGGGTTAAGACATCACATAATCAGTGTAGTGGAGCAAGAAGGATTGCAATATATAGTCTTAAGCAGAATGTTGGAGATCAGTATGACAGGTTGATTGATTATGCTGGTGAACTTAGACAAACCAACCCTGGTACCACAGTGCAGTTATGCATTGATCCTTTAATGGATGGTACACACATTTTCAACAGTTTCTATATTTGTTTTCATAATTTGAAAGAGGGTTGGAAATCAGGATGTAGAAAGGTTATAGGTATGGATGGGTGTTTTTTGAAAGGGGTGTGCCAAGGTCAACTGTTGGCAGCTATTGGGAGGGATGGAAACAATCAAATATACCCAATTGCATGGGCTGTTGTACAATTTGAGAATACAGACACTTGGGAATGGTTTATTAAGTTGTTATCAAAAGACCTTGAATTAGGAGATGGGAAAGGGGTCACATTTATATTTGATGGACACAAAGGACTTTACCATGCTCTTAAGAGAGAACCTTAAATTTCGAGGTAGCCGTGGAGTTAGTGTTGGCTTAGGTAGGTGGCAACCCTAATAATAATAATAATAATAAGTATAATAAAGACTTTGATGTGGACCTCATTTTCATTGCAGCGACTCTTGAGGAAAGAACACTAACTACTTAGCGTACTAATTTAGTATCTTTATCGGACTAATAATTATGAAAACGAGATGCTTATGAAGAAATTCATTTCTCTCACAAAAATAAAATAATGAGATACCAAAATAGGAAAATGGGAGCAAGAGGTTTTCACACAAGTAACTTCCATGGGTAGTGTTAGCATCTAACTTGTAATTAAACAATGATCCGTTTTTACGCTTAGTTTGGGGGCTTGTGAAAAATCGAGGACGATGAATTTTATCCAATCGGTCACTTTTCTATGAATTGTGTTCTTACTCTATGACCCTTAATCGTTATTACAAATAATGAAAGTCAAACATACCGTCACAAGTATAATGAGAAAAATACAAAAATAGTAGTGTAGATTAATATAAGGAATAAAATGGAAAATCGGGGCGTTTTAGGGAATAAATGATTTCGTATTCTCTTTTGAAACGTTTTGCTACTTTTCAAAGTTAGTAAAAAGGGATATGAAATTATTTATCTCAAAAGCGTGAATTGATCACATTGCGTGAGGACACGGCAATACCTTAGTCTGGGGGATTTTGGTGTATGCTTATTCATACACCTTTTATTTACCAAATTAAGACCAAAACGACCAAAAACTAACCATAAATGCCAAAGATATTGTGTTTTTGTGTTTGTGATCGTGCAGGTACGGATATTTCACAAAAAGACATAAAATCAAAGAAAACCGACAAAAACGAGCACGAGAATGGAAAAGAGTCAAAAGCCGAAGCCGGGGAAGGAATTAAGCTCAAAATGTCAAAGTCAACCTTAGAGAATCATACCTTGTCAAGATTAGTCCCTGGATAAAGTTTGGAAGAATTGGCAATTTTGGTCCCTTAACTTTCAAAGTTTGGCAAAAATGGTCCTTAAAGATATATTTAAGGAAAATGACAAATGAGACCTCAAAGAATCATGGAGTTGACAAGAAAAGCCCTTGGATAAACATTCGTGAGTTTGGCAGATTTGGTCCCTACAGTTTCAGAATATACAATTTTAGTCCTAGTCATTTAATCCTTTTTAATCCTAAACTTTTTATAACTAAAAACCCAATAACACTACTTAACCCTTATAACCTTTTCAGCCCAAAAACCCAAAGCCCAATACCTTAAACTCCCCCTACCCGGCCTGCTAACCCTTTTCACCCCTTTTACCACACAACCCGACCCAAAACTCATTTATTACCCTTTGAATAAAACCCGCCACCCAATTTACCCCCAATCCCAGTTACACCACTATTCACCATGAACCCTAATTCTACCCCACCCAAATTCACAGCAATTAAGGGCAATTGGGACAATTAACTCACACTTCTAGAAGCCCTGACAAGTCAGAGAATGCCAGAGTGGCAATCCGTGTGAGAGTGCGTGCAGAGGACAGTTGGCACATGATCCAAGGGTCGTTATTATTGCTTATGATTGAAGCTGGAATGGAGGGCTATGATTAGACAACTGAGATGGTCTAGATGCTTCTGAGAAACCCTAACTCACCTCAACCTCAGCTATAAATACCCCTCTAGTTCTCATGTTTAGGTGTGTAGGTTTTTTAGTACTGTTATGCTGTTTAAATTACTTTATGAGTTGTAATTTTTAATTTCCTATTGTAATCTGAGATTCTAGTTAATGAAACAATATTTTTCTTTTTGAATTCCTTTGTTATTAAATCTCTTTACTGTTTTAATTCTACTATTTTCTAGTTATTACTGTTTCATTTAGTTTCATTTAATCACTATTAGTTTATCTAAACTTTTATAATTCATTTGTGTTGATCTACAATCAAAAATCTAAAAAAAAAATCAGAAAAAACATATAAAAAACCAAAAATAAGCTTTAAATTTCAAAAAATAAGCTTCAATAAGCTTGATACTTCTTTACTGAGTTCATTTTAGCTTTTCATAGCTACTGGTGAGCTTTTACTTTCATTTGTTTTCATTTTCTCAAATTTCTCAAAATCAGTCAACTGTGGTCAACCAACAGCTTATTCCATTAAGCTGAGCTTATTTGAGGAGTTTGATAGTCCAATAAGGTGCAATTGGCTTGTCTAAAGACAGGCAAGCTTAGTGAACCTCCTCAATTGTGGCTGAGGAGGAAAGTACTTTGTAAGTTTTGGCTTATTTTTGTTCCACTCAATTAATATAGTATAGATCTGTGTATGCTAGTAGTTTACTGTTTTATTGATCTTGTTTGATGATTATCTCAGTATTAGTTATTGATATCTGTGTTTGTTAGATAGTTATTAGTAATCTGTGTTGAAGTTGTGAATTGTCTGAGTTGATTATGGATCTGTGATCTGTGATGTTTGTGAGATTTTGCTGAACATTGGTGTTGATTTGCTGTCCTATAGTGATTAGTAACTGTTATTGATTGTGTTGGTGAGGATTTGTGGCCTAAATCTCATAGCTATAGTGTAATCTGTTGAGTAAGGGGTGTTTGGCTTAGGTGGTTTGACTGAGTTGGATTGGTTTTCAGTAGGATTTATTGATTGTAGTAGTACACTTAGGGTTATATTAGAGTAATACTTGCATAATAACAGTAGGTCATTTCAAATAAAGTCAATTTGCATTTCTATTATCACATCAGTTAACTGTTTTAGATTTTAGAGTAGCATAATCATTTAGTAGTTGCATAACTTGTTTATCTAGCCTAAATTAGTTGCATACTAGTTTAATATTACATTAGTAATCAATTAGGATCAATCATAATTCAGTTTAGTCAACTTAGTAATAAAATCAAAAGTCAAACAAGTAGTAAAGTGCATCAGTTTGACAGATTTTCATAAGCATCTCTAGGGATCAATATTGGGTGAAATTAAGTTTGGATTGTGGTTTTAAGTCCTTTGGTAGTTAGTTTCTCAAGATCAAAAAGAACATTTCACTTTAAAGCTTATTAAGTCACTTGAAATTAAGCCACAAGTTGCTTGTCTGCTGAATATTTGCCCTGCTCTTCAGATTTGTGCCCAAGTTCACAAGCATTTTTCCAACAATCTAATGAACCATTCAGTGAGATTCTTGGGGCAAAACATAGCCAAGCTAGCATAGAATACATTTCCACCATAGTTTTCCATTTCTGAGCTTATTAAAGTGCTTAATTTTTATCTGCTAAATTGTCCCATTTAGCAGTATATGCTGATTAATCAGTTTTGTGGCATTTGGTGATATTGGCTTGTGTACTTGAATCCATTGTTTCTTTTGAAGTTCATTTAAGTGTGTTTGACCTGTTTTCACTGTCCTGTGCTTATTAGTGCCCATCTATGCTTATTTGGTGCATATAAGTGCTTATTTGATCCCATTTTGGCCTCTATTGCATAAATCTGAGTTACTATTGGTCAAACTTGATTGTTTTTGAGCTTATTTTAGTCCTGAGAACATTTTGGGAAAGTTTCAAAAGTTTTGGTCAAACTGCTTATTAATAAGCTCTTTCCCTAAACTGCTTTTTGGTCTATTAAGCACTTATCTGCTTATTTTTCAAAATTTTCTTTTTCCAGTAGCTTTAGAATATAATTTTAGATTTTCCATAAAAATTTCAGAATTATTTGATTAGTTTTGCTATTTCTTTTTCATTTATCTTTATTTTTAAGTCATTTTTAATTCAATTTAAATCACAAAAAGACAAAAATAATTTTCATTTTTATTTTTAAAATTAGTTTTTAGTTCAGTAAGATTTTTAAAAATTAAATTTGTAGATTAAATCTTTTATTTTCTAATTAGTTTAATTTTCTTTTATTAAACAAAAATACAAAATTAGTTTTTAATTCTTAAATAAAAATAAAAAGACAAAAATAATAATTTTCTTTTTCTAAAAATTTTCTTTTATCATTTCTAGTTTTTAAAAATTTAAATTGCATCCCTAGAATTAGAATTGCATTAGTTTTACATTTTTAGTTGTTACGTTACGTTTATTTTACGTTTATTAATTCGTATTTACGTTTTTATCTTACGTGATATATTTGTTTAATTGCTTGATTGTGTTTTATTTGCTTATTATTAGTGTAATTCTCATTTTTATCACTTTTACCATTTTCACTACACGTTTTACGATCCGGAAATCGAGATTCCATTTAACCTTCACACGGATACAACCCGGGTAATTTCTTATTCGTTGAGAAATTGCTTGGAAATATACTATACTAAAATGATCACACCAGGTGTTTTCCATCAACTAAACACACCCTAAATATCTTACAAACTGTTTTATCGTTAACACTGTGTTCTTAAAATTAGATACAATAAAAAGGAAAAAGAAAAAAGAAGAAAAGAAATTGAAAAAAAAATCTTTAATTTAAAATTATGTTCTCAAGATTTTTTAGAGAAGAAAAGANGGGTATTTTAAAGGAAAATAGGTGGAAAAAAAAGTGTTTTCTAGTTTTGTGTATTAACTTGGAAATAGGAATTTTGTGTTTTGTAAAGAATTTTATTGGAAAACAATAATTTGAACGCGATCTCTGTTTTCCTTGTTTTCCATAAAACATTTTGTGGAAAACAAGGGTGTTTTCCCTCAACTAAACACATCCTAAATATCTTACAAACTGTTTTATCATGAACACTGTGTTCTTAAAATTAGATACAATAAAAAAGAAAAAGAAAAAAGAAGAAAAGAAATTGAAAAAAATTATGTTCTCAAGATTTTTTAGAGAAGAAAAGAAAAAGAAGAGAAAGAAGTGGAAGAAAGATTTGAGATTTTTTTAATTTAAAATCTTTTCACTTTTGGGAGGTAGAGGAGAAAAAAAAAAAGATAATTTGATACTCTTCCTTTTATTTTCTCTCTTATCTCTTCTCTTCTCATCCTTTTTAAAACTAATTCGAGAACACACCGTAAGTAAAATTAAAATCAAATTTATAATTACAACATAATGTCGAGCATTGAAATAGTCTTTCATTAGACAGAGACTTCTTTATCTTTCCGACAAATATTTTTTTCGAGTATTTTTTGTGAATGTTGAAATTTACGCCTTGAAAAATCACATGTGATTTGTAATATGAAAACTCACATATGATTTGATATACTAAAAGATTAAACAAAGTCATAGCTTTTTTTTTTCTTTTTTTTTTTCACTTTAACAATTTACCGTTTGTAAGATATTTTATTTTCAAAACACAATAAGGTGGAAGGTGGTTTTTTTTTCTTTATCTTTCCGACAACTACTACGGTACCGGTACCAAAGTTGGATAGTGCTGAACAAATTCCCGAAATTGAGTAGTCATTTTTTGAATTAAACAGCTTATCCAAACACCCATTCGGCCCGTTGTATACCCGACAGTAGTTATGTAAAACATAAAGAAAAAAACAAATGTCTCAAAAACCTACTGTGGCAGCTATATATCCTTCATTTACCCTCCCAAAATAAAAGGGTAAGAGAGTTATATGTGTAGATATACAAGATAGGATTGCCAAGTAAAACGCTAAAAAAAAATAAAGGAGTTACACAAGATTAATTATTTTTTTGGTGAAAATGGTTTAGTTTGTTTATTTTGAATGATTGCATGTGATTTTGGTGGAATTCTATAAGTTTTGGAACGTTTGTAAATTACGACTATCTTGGTGATGTATTTATTTAATTGTGTGTTACGTTTTTTGATGTGTTGTGGTTCGAAATGACTCGAAAATACAAGTTTTGTCCTTTTTCTATTGCTGTCACAGAAAGTTACTAGCATGAAATCTGGAATTTTTTTTTGGTTTAACAAAAAACGGGAAGAACCAGATAGGTACCGATTTTCCGGTACCGGAATCCCGTCTGGTACGGTACCTGTACCCTTTTTCATGCTAAAAAAAAAGAGTACCAATACTTCAGTACGGGTTTGGTACCGTGCTCATCCCTAAAAATACCACAATAATGGAAAAGTAACTCTTAAAATAAAAAATTAAATAAGTCGCCAAATATGCCGTGAAAGTTGAAACGCATGTTGTTGTGCGTGTTTTTATTATGTAATTCTTTGTTGTTTTTCCGGTAAACGACACTCTCGGAAAACTAAGATGTGCTTTTGTTGCACCAAATTGATTATTCGTTCTCGGACTTATATACAAAAGTTAACAAGTAAATCATTGATTTTTCTTTATTTAAACGCTTGTTGTTTTTTCATATCATAAAATTCTTATCTTAAACTTAATTCAGTATGATAAGTTTTCTTATGTTCACTTTAGTTTTTGCTTTCTTCTTACTTATTCTCGAAGTTGCGAATAGCGATTAGAATGATCACCGTCATTTGGCCCACCTAAAACTAAAATTTTGGCTCCGTCACTGGTTATCTGAGGGTCTTCGGCTAGTCATATCAAGGTATGTAAGTTTATAGTTAAAGCTTATATGTTACTGAATTGAGATAACTTGAAACGACAATGTAGTTTATATCGACATTTGAAGATAAATGAGTATTAATTCTTGGTATCTCTACTACTTATAAAACAAATTTGTTTATTTTTGAAAACTTAAAATCTCTTAAAAATGAGTAAAGTTATTCTCCAAAATATCCTTTAAAATAATTAACTTATATCTATACTATATATGTAGCACGGATTAAAAATAGTAACAACATCTACCAATAATTTAATAGTTTAAATATTGTTTAATCCTCAAACTTTTATGTTTTTCGTTTTTAACCCATAAACTTTCTTTCTCGCAATAATTACAAATTAAACCCGGAAGGTAACAACAAAACCACAAGTTTATAAGTACAATTATTTACTGTTATACACCGTCACTTTGCACAAATATTCGTCTAGTATGCTATAATAACTAGAAAGATGTCAAGAACATTTGACAATCAACATCCAACACTAAAATCAAAACGCTTGACTGCTAAAATAATTTTGTGGTTGCTTATGTTGAGAAGTACTAAAGATATTCTATTTTGTATATAAGATTTATTAAAAGAGCTTTGTTACAATCACAAAATGTTTACAAAAAAAATCTCAAAATAATTTGTTTATATTTTGATCGGTGTTTTTATTTCTATAATTCTCTCTCTTTCTTTCATTAAACCAATCAAAACATAAACAACTCATTTATTTATTTTTATTTTTTATTTTAATTTTTTATTTTTATTTTGTGATGATAGTAAAACTCATGTTAAAATAGCAAGTATTGATTATCAATAGCCAGGAGCTATGTAACTTGTGAAAAGTAGAATTGTACAAATTACAAACATTGGTGGCCCCTTGACAAACCTAACCTAAATTCTAAATTTTCCTGCATTGTCCACTTGAAATTTGTGCATATATTTCTTGTTTAGAGTTGCAGAGTCAAAACAATATGTCACACTACCCGAATTTGCTATATGGGCCTGCCAAACTTCTAAAGGTTTATACCTTTTTCAAAGCTAGTTTATAATGACCTTTAGACGAGTAGTAATGGTGATCACAAACTTGATCAAACAGTTATGTCATATCAACGTCAACTCATCTAAACTAAATGCATGATCAAATGCTCGTAATAAGATGACCTTGCAGTCACAACCAAAAACAAACTCCATAAAAATAAATAAATAAAAACTCATACTCACAAACAACTTCCAATTCATTATCCTATTTTATTGTTTTACTTTAACAAAACTTATTCATTTACAGTTTAGTTAGTTAATTAAAGGGATGTAGGATCAAATCGGATCGAAATCTTACAATCCTATGGTAACATCGAGATTTTACTTAAGATCATATGCCTTTAAGATCCTATGAAAGATCGACCCGCTTCTGCCTAGCGGAAACATAAAATCGGAATATCTTAAGAGCTAGATCGAGATGTTAACTGCTATGGTTTAAACTTTAAAGTAGTTTCAGGGTTTTATATATATATACTAGCCTAAGGCCCGGCCGTTGGCCGGTTAGCTTAAAGTTTTATTATTAAATATAAAAATGTAGTACAAACATGATGTAAAAATTTAATACGCTAAAATGTATTGCTGAAAGATAAATAATGTAACATAAATAACGTTGAGTGTATTGTTTAAAAGATAAAAAGATTTAAAAAAAATGGAAAAATTAAAGTCGATGAAGGACTTCTTTGTAAAGACCAACACCTTAGATAATATTTGCCTTTGACTTTTGTTAATTGTCATGGCAAAACAAATAGATATCGAAAATTATCTCCTGTTAACTCAAAATGCATCTTATTATCGGATGGGCTAATATGTAAGCCTAATAACCCTTTTAGTTTTACACATGAACCCATTGGTTTGACCTTATTTCTACATATCAACACACAACTTCCCTACAGTTGCTGCAGGGATCATTTTCTCATAAGTAAATAAATGCTAAGATGAGCTTAGTAGATTAGGAAACAAACTTACATTCTAGTATGCATCAATAAATAAAGGCTTACTTTAATCTACTTTGATAGAAACACCTCTTTATTACATTGTTATAATTAAGGTAACAAATCAATATTAACACCCAGACCTTCTTTTCTCTAGCTTTGCGTAGAACCTTTAGCTCTTTGGCTCAGCAGCCGAGGATCTTGGACATTTTTCCTACAATGTCCCCATGTATTAATGTAAGAAAATGTAGATACTAAAACAACATAATAAAATAAAATATGTTATAAATATGCCATCACATATATATTAAAAAAAAAGGCTTGTTATTCAATTGATTTTGCCAATTTGCCAACAATGTCATACCTACGTAACAAAGCGCAAAGAGTATATGAAAAAGATATAAAGCACAAAATTGATTTTTCAAGAACAACGAAAAAATATAACACGATAGAAACATGATTCTTAGAACCGTACCAGATTACTAAAGATCGAGGCATTTGAAGAATGCATAACCTTGGTTAAATGGCTGACACAGTGTTTTAAATGGCAAACATATAGAAACTATCACAATACCAAAAGCACTCAACTACTTTGATTCTCACTGATATTGATCAGCATCAATTATATGGATCTCATCCAAACTTAAGCATACACTTGCATCATATATAATGAAAAAAAGATATATTACCTGGAGATGAATACCACAGGATGTTGTTAAGGTTACTGGATATGAAATTCACCTGCACTAATCAGTACACATCAAAGACAATGTGTAGTTCATTCACTATTTTTTTTAATGAAAATGTCCATAAACCAACAACGTGTTGATAATCACCAAATTCTTTCTGTTTTTCTTTATAAGATTCAATATAATGTTACAGCTTCGAAAACCGTTGTCCAAGATGCTTTATCAGTTCGAGAAAAAAATGAAGATATGATCACTTTGCTCGAATGTTGTCACTGTTGTGATCCTCCTACAATTAATCGATAGTTTAGTAAGATTATTCGGTCAAACAATTTCATGCTCAATACAACTAATACTACCAATACTATTAATTTTATGAACATCAAAAATAGTAATTCTTTTAGGAAATGTATCAAACATAATATGTATAAAAAAAAAAGTTTTCTGATGGTTAGTCTTAGCATGTCATATTAATAAATCAATGAATAGAATCATACATTATCAACTCACATATTGTCATTGATATCTTAAAGAGTTCAAGAAGGTTCATTAGTTTCTTCACTAATTGTTGCCTGTGAAATTCAAAAGCTGCTCTAACAATTAGTTTCTTCACTAATTGTTGTCTGTGAAATTCAGAAGCTACTCTAACAGCTTTGACATGACCATGCCACGACTCGCCTTGCCGCTCAACTTTACACATAACTGCAGCCAAAGTAAACATATTAAGTTTGTACCAAAGTTGCTTACTTCCAAGTTGCACATATTTTGACCCATTGCCCGACACACCCATGATACAAACAGATTAGAAGTAACTTCATCGAAAGTTCTTTGGATGTACCCAAATTTCAACCATATATCGATCAAGATTACAAAATTCATATACAATTAAGACTCAAAAAAAACTTAGGGGTGTTTGGCTAAGCATCTAAAAAAAAATTAAAGCTTTAACATAAAGCCCTTTTAAAAGAGCTTTATTAATAAGCGTCTACAAAAATTTTAGTCGTGATCAGTCAAACTTGAGGGGTGGTTGCCTTAGCTTATTTGATGGGCTTATGAGGTTATTGAAGATTTGATAAGTTCATAAGCTGATTTTTTATGTTACATGGGTTTGTTCACTTAAGCTAATGAGCTTATGTAAGCTATAACTCTATAAGCTCAAAATACACTAAAATTGAGCTTATAAGCTTAGAAAAACACTTATTTATTACAATAAGCTACTTAGTACCTTTGAACGCTCTTTCTTTACGGCTTCTGGAAGTTGTGCAGCAGTATCACCAGCTATTGCGGTTAGAAGTTTAGAACCCTATCAACCTCCTTGTCAATGTCATCTTCCATGTCATCGGAATCGAGTGCAGATTCAAGAGCATCATTTGAAAACTCTTCAATAACACCTGCCTGAAATAACATCCTAGAATTCAATGATATAGAAGGTAACCGTACAAATAATGTTCCAATTTAAGTATCACTTGACGAATTTTATGAAAAAAATGCAATTGTGGTCTTGCTCCTCCTACTTATACATAGCTTTTGTGAATTCTTCTTTTACCTCAAGTACAATGAAAAAAATGGCTTATAACCCATACCATGCTTGATTAAAGTATATTTTCGCATTGAAACCAGAAATTTAAGGTTAAACTATATAATATTAAAAACCAGAAAGTTAAGGTTAAATGTTATTTGCAAAAAAAACACAAAGGAAACTCTTCAGGAAATTCAACCTGTGCATGACCATCGTTTTTCCCACTGATTTTCCCTTCACCAATATTCAAAATCCATTTGGCAGTTCCAATTCCGGTAGTTCTTGTGTTGTCATGTACCTCTGGAAGTGCACCATGTGACTTCAATCTTTCAAAAACAATTGCCAACGCGAGTACTTGAATATCTGTTACATTTTTCATGACCTACGGCGAATGAAAACATAAGTTTATAATAGACCCAAATAGAAATATCACTCTTAAAGTAAATATTAAAACAACCCACATAGAAATATGGCCCAATACAGCTTTCTTTAATCACAGACTATTTTTAGCATGTTTCAACCCGAAGGCATTACCCCAAACCCACCCATCTTGTTGGTTTGTACCAGTTTGTTAGACCTGCACCAAGCAAATGGTAGGTTTCAGCTTCAACCAAGTTTGTAGAAAAATAATTCACTTACATATAATATAGGAGTTAATAACCTCAATAACA